>CAAKHB010002875.1:22560-38135 GCA_901007665.1 Aeoliscus strigatus | reverse complement strand
TCCATATATCCAGCCATATAGAGTACTGTTTTACAAACTGGTCTCTTACAAACGAAACTACATTCAGACAAATAGAATCATTATATAAAAAAGCAATACAAATTTTGGCCAGAAAACCAGTTTCATGCCATCACTGTCGTACTCTGGAGAGATACAGTCTTCTGAGTTTTGACGGTTTTAAATATTTTAAATTTGCTTGTCTGCTATATAAAATACTCCATGGACTGGCACCACCACCACCACTCAGGGAATGTTTAAATCTGAGATCTACCAACAGCAGAGCCACCAGGTCTGTGGTCAGAGGAGACTGGGAAGCGCCACACAGACGAACCACTTTAGGACAGTCTGTGCACTCAGTCAGAGGCTGTAACATCTGGAACACCTTCAAATTGGACCTTAAAAACCAGCTCAAAGCAAACCAGTCTTGCAACCACCATTTGGACATTTAATTTAGTTTTTATGAACTTGGCAACGGATGTAAATTAGCCTATGGCTACAATCCGGCTTGGCGTGTTTACATGCATGAGTCTCTTGTGTGTTCATTAACATGAACTGTCCCAACCAAATAAACCAAATAAATAAAATGTGAGCTGCATGAGTCTTTGATCTTACGATCCCCTACTAAACTTTGTGGTCTGTAATTGGCTGGATCCAACCAACCACTATCCTTTTTAGGTAACAACGTCATCCGTCAGAGAGCCCGCTTCTCCACCGGGTCTGATGAGGAATGACAAACTGTCATGTAGCACAACCAAAGACAAGTCACACTGTTTGTCTTTCTTTTTTTTCAGCCTTGTTTGACATCTCCAATCTGTCACATTGGCCAATAGGATGACTTTGATTTTTTTTTTTTTTCCCTGAAAACCATTGACCTCACACAGGTGTAGAACAAGGATTGGCCATGTTGTCTCCACGGAGACACAGCACGATTTTATGCTGCTGTGGATAATTATTTTTCATGACAACAACCAAAAGACAAAAGAACAGCGACCCACACACACACCCTCACCAAAACACACACTTAAAATTCATGTAGATAGCAGACAATGGAGTATTTATAGTGCTGGTAAGTAAACAAGTCTTTTTTACTGAAAAACAAAGCTTTCCGTTGGTTTATTTGGAATTCGACTTGACAGATCTCAAACACGTCGGCGGTGACTTGATTGCCCTCCCTTCGTTATCGCCTCTGCTCAACTGTTACCTCAGTGCAAGTCTCCGTGAAAATCTTCTCCTCACTCTAATTAAAAAGGCTAATTAAAACCAGTGGGATGATCTTCCTCTGAGTCCTGTCTGCCCACTCGGAGCAGAGGAAGAGGAGGCGAGAGAGACAGCCGTGAGAATCCTCTGGTGGTCGAGCCGTAGGCAGCCAGACTTGAACGCCAGTCGATAGCTGTCATTGTTGCTGCCTCTGAATTGTCCGTCTTGACTGTTGGAAGTGGGAAACATCTTCAGATGGACTAAATCGAGTAGAATCAAACCACGGCCCCCTCTTCACAGCAGCGTTCTGCTGGTACCAGACAGGGTTTAGATGGAGAGGAAACATCACAGCGGTGAAGCTGTCATTGTCAAGTCCATATACAATCTATACACTGCTCAGGTACTTTTTCTCTGGTCATCATGTTTACTTTAGTTCTGCTGCATTATAATGAAATAGTCAATTGTAATAGTAGCTCTGGCCACTTTTCCTGAAGCTGTGAAGTGGTGTGTTATGTCCTTAACTGTAGTTTCACTATTCTCTCATGACGTGTCCTGTACATTCCCTTGTAAGCATAACAGCCATTCTATATGTGTGATGAAGTTTAGAGAGGTTAACTCTGGTAGAGGGAACCTGTAGTCTACGTTTAATTGTGAACATGACGAGCACAGCTCATATTGCTCCAGTGACTGAACACGTGAAGCAGAATACACAAACATTATTAGTTCACTATAAAACTGTATTAGATGGCAGGTGCCCCTGGGGTGTGTGTGTGTGTGAGTGAGTGTGTGAGGATCCTCTACCATGAACAGAATTCTAATATGACTACACTTAAATCAGTCTCAGATGAATTACTACCCGTTTGATTACACACTGTTAAAGTCATTTCACAAATGTTTGCCTGCTTTACACCTTCTGCAGCCAACACTGTGTTGGTGAAGTCATCATCCAGTTGGTATAATTAATGATGTGAAGAGAGGAGAATGGTGGGTCTTGTACTTGATTATATTTTGTGCAACGAACCATACAAGACAGAAGACAGAGAGAATTATCACAGCTAAATAGAAAACACCAGGGGGATGATATTAAAGTAAACCTAAGACTTCTGCAAGAGCTCCAATTAGTCACAGGTTTCATACCGACGTGTTGGCAAATCAGTGAGAAGAAGATGTGGTGCTGGCATATCTGGAGGGAATTAATTGCTGCCGTGAGGAGCAGACTCACGTTGACAAAGCCAAACACCTCCGTGACCTCGTCCACGAGCCCCATTAGCCTTGTATTTGAAAAGAAAAACAGGTAAGGGCCGTTTCCATGGATATCGAGGATTGCTTCAACAACTCCCCCGTGTCATTTATCAGGAGGGTTTTGAGATCACAGAGCAGTGAAACAGAAGCTCAACGCTGAAGTCTTAAGTCCTCGTACATAGCCTCAGATCATAGCCTCAGATTACAATGCCTGTGCATAGACATGTGGAGAGCAGAGGTTTGTCCATTCTGACAGCTCTGGAGCTGATGGTGCTGGTGTACATGATAAGCACACACACACACACGCTTGCTTTACAGAATGCAGATGTTGACAGTGCGTTCCTGCATCCTAATCTATCCCATCACCGTCCTCTGCAATCTAATGATGTCAGTTGTGTATGGTGATATGGGTGTGCCCATCCTGCTCGATGAAGACGTCCCTCAAACTCTACTGCTCGACTGCAAACCTGACTGGGCCAGCAGCGGATCTTCTGACCAATCGTCTCCGTGCACTAATCCTGCGCTCACACAGGTGAGCTCAGCTGTTTCAGTGTTCAGTAGGCTGACCTTTGCCTCCGTGTGTCTCCCATCACAGGAAAAAGTAGTTGTTTTGTGACGGGCAAAACAGTTCTTTTAGTTGCAATGAGTAGAATCAGTAGAATCCGATCAGTAAAAAGATTCGTTCAAAAGATTTGTTCGTCGAATGATTCTGTAAATACAACCACGGTGAATCAGCATCAGTTTTGTTTACAGTGTAAGTTTCATTTTCAGTGAGTGAGTCGACTCATTCGAAGGGAACAAACGGCGAATCAGGTTCACCTGCAGCACTTCACCGACCCACTCAGCTGAACTGTGAAATGAACGAGGTTTTTCAGTCAGTGATTCAGTAAATATCATTCATCCATAAGATTTGTTCTTTCAAATGAATCATTCAACAACAGGACAACACTAGTCACAACAAGTTTCTGGGTGATGAATACAGTTAACTAGTGCCTTAATCAATAATTACAAATGACTTTGTGCCAAATTCTTTGGATTCATCCACTGCTCATCAACCAGCTGTGAGTCGATACAAAGTGGACAGAGGTATATTAATCAAATGTATTATTCTTGGATCTGCCTGACGTTTCTGGGTTGTTCCTCTCCTCCGTCACTCAGAGCTGCTCAGGTGAATGTTGTTGAATGTCAATTTGAGTGTCAGGAGAGAACTGTTGTTGTGATTTGGCGAAATACAAATAAAATACAAATAAAATGCAGTCACAGAGTAAATATGTTGCTTTGTATGGTGTCTGAAATATTTGTTAATAAAATGAGCCTTGGTAGAGGAACGCCACAAAGTGGGGCTCCTGTCGCCAAGCAACCTCAGCTGCTGATGTCCAACAACAGTTTGAACGTGGAACTAGACTTGTTTTATTTTAGTTGCAGTCCAGCAATACTAAGCTGAAACCAAATAAAACACCCTGTCCTCTTCAAATATGTATGTATGTAATTGTAACTACATTTGACAAGACCACTCAGTAAGCGTCATCTTTTAAGGAGATGAGGTGTCACGCTCTGGTGACTGAGCTTATCGGGTCGGATGCTTTTGAGAAAAGACATTTACTTTCGACTTTCTACACTACAATACAATTATGATAAAGGAGGAGGATTTTTGTTCTTAACCTCGGCCCCACTGCAAAGGAGAGTCTGTCCGTTTATCTTCCAAAAGGTTGATGATGATAAGTCGTCCAGTGGAGTTTACCAAAAGTGTAAAATCACTAAAGCAGTTGAATAAGAGACATATTGGCTGTAAAGAAGAGGCGCTCAGAAATACTGTAGATGTGAGATGACTTTAACGCTGGGACAGTCATGTTAGGACGCAGGTTGTCCTACATCAGAGACTGAAAAAAACATACATTTTGGAAACTTTTTATGGTGACAAGGGAGAACAGAACCCATTCAGTGACTTACAACAAATAACAAATTTAAAATGAATACTAAAACGGACAGGATGCCAGGGGCGTGTTCTGACCGTGTGGGTCAGCTTGTCTGATCAATGTCGGGTCCAGTCGTGTAGCCAGAAAAAGAACATTGGGTGTGTCCGTTACAAAACTGTAATGTACACCTCCACAGACATAACAAAGTAGCCCTAATAAAATGAAATAAGCTCACTTCATGAGTGTTCTCAACAAAAAAACGATAAAAAGACGTGTTTTTGATGAATATATTCATGGACCCACTCATGGTTTATTTGTAATCGTTTGCATGTGTGTGTGTGTGTGTGTGTGTCTCAGCAGGGTGTCGTGCTATAGACACGTCTTGATGATGAGCTCTTAAAGTGACAGTGACATGGTCATGATGTGCCACTGACTTTTGACCGTTTGTTTTCACTGAAACCCAAAGTCACGAGTGCAAAGTGTGTAGGACCATCAATGCGCTGTGCCTGTGGCCACCACTCCTCCTGTGTGGACCAACATGCCCAGACCAATGCAGTTGCTCGTTAGATCATCTGAGCGATCATCATCTGGAACTCGGAAAGACACTTGTGTTTCCCGTTTGGCGCCGTGGGTCATTGATCGAAATAGAACCGACTTCAATAATGGACGGGACCTCATGCCCCCACCCACCTTCCGTTTGATAAGTTGCCCAAACACTAAGTGAATTCAGGGTCGTCCAAAATAAGTCTATATTGCAACATGTCCAGATGACCAAACGCGTGTGATGCAGGCAGCAGAGGGGCAGCTGCCTTCTTTATTCCATAAGAGTCACTCGGCTGTTCAGTTCCATTCGCTGTCTGTCAATGATGAAAATCCATAATGGCTGCAAATCAGAATCCCTCCTGATGTGGGACCAAGTGCAGGTGTCCCGGTGCATCGCCTGACAGCCATGTTTACATGGGAAAATAATCTTATTATTTTTTCCTTATTCTGAACATGATGATTATATACTAATAGGATAGATTTAGACTACTACATGTTAGGAAGACTATATAAAAAATGTATCACATTTTTGGGTGAGCCAGTTGTCTCTGTGGGTGGCACTGGTAAGCCCATCTGTGGCTACGCTATAGGTCTGATCAATGTCTGATCATGACAGCGACAAGGATTGGATGGTTTGGCCACAGCTAAATAAATGGGTAGATTCATTTCCAGTTTGAATGGGTTTCCTCCTTGGACCAACAGACATCTCAGGTCATACATATACACTACTACTGTCGGGTGTCATGTTGTTTCTGAGGACATTCGCTAACAGACAGGAAAACTTAGGAAAGCAATGAAAAGATAACCTCTTTAGTGGAAGTAAAGATGGAGGAACGCTCTGGTGTCAGGTCCCCGGACGCAGTGACTGATGAGGAGAAGGAGCAGCAGGTAACATGCTGACCGTCCCTCCGGCTCTCCCCACTTTGTCTGACAATATTTATAACAGAGAAAGACAAATATTGCACACAGGCTTCCTCCTGGGAATAAATAAGCACTTGGTGTCATTTGTTTACGTTTGTCTGAAGCTTTGCAGAGCTGCTGTGTCTCTATTCCACATGGTAATCCTGAACAAAGTCCAGGATCACAGACAACGCAGGAAGTTTCTGAGTATGTTTTCCAGCTGATTGTTGATGTACAAAATGGCCTTGGTTCAAAAACTACAACAGATGATATAAATATTTCGTTATACTTGCATAACAAATTTATTTCCATTCCATTTGTATAGCACATCAAAATAGACTTTACAGTTCACACAGGACTACACCTTCTGTCCTTCAGTCCAGTCCAAGTCCAAGTCCAAGTCCCAGTCCAGTCCAAAGTTCCAGACCAAAGATTAGGCTAAGCTGCGAGCTGGCGATCCGTACCCACACGATGTCTGTGGCCGTGTGACGTAGCCAGCGACAACAAACATGCTAATTCTTACAGAGGACAGGGAGGATGCACTGATAAATCCTTTTGAGGCTTCACCACAGCAGCTTGCTATGCTATGCTAACAAAATCACAAAGAGAAAGGACAGAGGGCGTGTTGCGGAAATTAGTGGGTAAGAAGAGTTGAGTTCTCTGATGGGTTCCTTGTGCTGTTTCCTTTTTAAGGCATGTCACAACGCAGCCGTTGCCATGGAAATGACAATGGTTTACATGAGGTCGCAGCTCGGTGTCTTAGTGTGAACTGTACTGTTGCAGGACTGTTCCGTTGAAATTGGATGCACGTGGTAGTTGCATCTGGAATCTCTGGTCAAAAACCTGGTTCGAAAACCAAAAACCTTGAACAGGGGCAGAAACCTCATTAAGAGCTGCAGAAAGAGGGACCGTGGACCGTGTATGAGACCAGCAGTCCCCAATCATGTTTGTGCCACGGACCTGTGTCATTAAAGTAATCTTTTCACAGACTGGCATAGAAACGAAACTAATAATTACAATGAATGTATTTTCTGTAATTAGCCGGAGCCCTGAGCTCGTTTCTCTTCAACAAGCAAGTCCCATCTCAGGGTCATGGAAGACAGTGACACCTGAAATGTGTTACCTGTGTCCAGTCGACTCCCTAACTTACTTTTAGTCGCTGTCATTGCAGATGTATTGCAGCTTTCGTGTTCTTGGATGCTGTAAACTCTTCATTTGTCTCAACATTGGGCCTTTTGTCCTTCTTCTCCAAAGACAATTTTTGCTGGCTTAGCTTGTGGGCTAATTTGTATTTTTTAGTGATGGTACAACAGGTAAACCGATTCCTACATGTCATCAATGCGTCACAATGTGCAGGTAAAGTGACTAATGTGTCCAAAGTGACTAAACTCATGTGAGAATGATGCAATGGTGGTGCAGCTCTGGACCACTGTTGTCCTCGCTGACAGGAGACTCCAGAGGGGAGACATTTTCCACGAAAAAAAAAATGCTTCTGTCACAAAAAGAAAAAGAAGATGAAATATTGTATGAATCCCTTTTGAAGAGAATTATTCTCCTCTTTTGTCCCGTTGACGTGAGTGAGTGCCGCTCCTTCTCATCATGTTAACATCACGTCACTGTTGTGGAGAACTGCTGTTCCTGGGGATACATGCAACGTGCAAATCAATGTGGAGGCTTTGAGGTTTTGTCTTTTTAACTTACAGGACACTGGCACTGAACGCAAGATGTATGGATGTAGTTACTATTTATCACGGACACATCATGCAGATTTTCGCCTCTTTTAATCGGGTTGTCTGGTTGGGACTGGGAGCAGTGGACCCCTCTCAGGGCTTTAGGTTTCTACCAACCTGCATGTTTAGGTTCTGGGTCAAGCAAAGGGTCTTTTTGTGATTTTTGAGTTTTCTCAACTTGAGTCTACTTTTGTCGACCTTGACTCAGATCAACAAGGAAAGTGGAGAAAACTCAGACGTCTTCTGGCATCTTATTGCAGCTTGCTTTGATGTTTTGCATTTTCAGAGCCTTTGTTTTACAGTGTGCGGTGCTTTTTGGAGATAAACTTTCCTTGACAAGTTCAAATTCACCGTTTTGAGAAAACAGTCTGTAGCTTGCACTGATTTAGTTGTAAATGTTGGACCAATGACATCCTGGAGTGCAAGAACTTAACATAAAAACGTTGTGACTCTGCTCTTCGATTTGTTTCTGTGTTTATCCCAATGTGTCCTGTTGGCACCAGTAAGCGATATACATATGCTGTGCACACAATTATTAGTTAAGTAATTGTTTACATGAAATCTTCACTGAGCTCATACATTTTAAAGAGAGGGGTAGAGGGTTACGATCTGCCTCAGTGTTCCTTGATCATTCACTGAAACGGAATCAGTGAAGGACAGACGATGTCTGCAGAGTGTGAACTGTGAAGATGCAGCAAAGCTCATTAAATGATGATGCAGTACGCTGCTGCTTGTGTCAGGAGTGATTAGATCCATTTATCCTCAGGTCTGGTTCATGCTCTCGCACTGTCCTTGTTTTTCTTTTCTTTCAGTATGAATCGATGTATCTTTATTCATATCTTTAATATGAATACAGGATTTTTGCATTTTTTTCCAGGAGAAGAAGAAACTACGTTTTTTTTCATTTTTGTCCTTTTTACATGTAGTAGTAAGTAATCAAGAAGTACAGATCTTCTATCACTCTATTGCTTGTGGAAGGAAACACATGTAGGGAGAGCTGAAGGTAATGATGCACATTTATTTACATTTATAGTTCTACCTTACATAGACCATTGTACTCATGTGAACACAGTTCAAGTATTAGTACTCGTGTTTTTCTTTTCGCATTTACGTGAAGGAACGCAAATGGAAAAACACAAATCTAAACCACAGATTGCAGTTGATAATGAAGATAATAAGAAATAATGACATCAATTTACATGACGTGCTGCCATTGATCAGCTGAGTGCAGCAGTGAATGAATTTACATGAAAAAACATTTGTAAAATGGGATCCTCAGTGCTCGCAGTTCACCCTTAGTGCCTGTGAAAGTGTTGCCATTGTGAAATGTCTCACCATAGCAACAGAGTAAAGACCAAACCTGCAGCTGCTTCACGGAGACACATGCACGTAATGGCTGCACGTCACAGGAACTAAAGTGACATTACATTGTGAGATAGACCCTGTGGTCCCTGTGGTCAGACAGCCAGAGGTGAATAAAAAATAATTCATTTCTGTCCCTTTTTTGTGGGGGGTGTTCTGTGAAGAGTTTGTACCTTGTATGTTTCCTCTAGACACTCCACTTTACAGAAATATGCAATTAGGCAAAGCGGAGGTTGAAATTTGAAATTTGTGAATAGTTGTCTGTCTCCATATTTCAGCCCTGTGACGAACTGGTGACCAGTCCAGGGTGAACACCGCCTCTCGCCTGACACCCGCTGGAATTACTCCAGCTCCCCCCTGCAGCTTTCCTCAATACCTTGGCAAGAAAAACAGAAAAACAAACTAGCAGTCCTACGGAACCACACAAAGCTGTCATATTTACATTTACAGAAAACAAAATAAAATTATTTTCATAGCTATACATCTATGGCTATAATTATCCAGTTTTCTCGAGTTGTTGCTTTGCAAACTACATCACAGTCGGTAGTGAATACCGTGACGGTAGACTGTAAACGTTTATTTCATATATGTTAGCCGGCGTTGCCGTCTACATGCCATCAACAGTTTTTTAAATATGAGCGTAATTATGTTTGAATTTGTCTGAAAGTATATTGACTGGTTCAGAAGTGACTCATCACTGCCAGGAATTATTCATTCTACTGACAACTGTCAGTGTCTCATATCAACGCAAATGCCACCATTTTGCATATGTATGATACATGACAGGCGCCTATTGTTATGTAAAGCTTTGCAAACACTCAGTCTTGGGCATCAGTTTGGTGTGAAATATGGTGGGGACAGAGCTACATTCGGAAATGCATTTTCAGAGGTGCTGGGTACAATGATGCCTTCATCCTTTTTCTCTTTAGCACACATAATGAAAGGTTCTGAAAGATGGCTGTCATGGGCGTCAGCCCGAGGTTTGGAGGCGGACCCAAATGCGCAGGAAAAACGCACAGAGAGACAAGATAAACGGGCAACAGGCAGTTTATTGCACAAGCAGGTCAAGACACCTACACGAACAAAAAATGTACAGTCAGCCGAAAACAAAAAAATCACTGCGCCGTGGCGAGTGGTCAGGAAACGAGCGATAAGGAAAATAAACAAAGACGTAAGGACGGAGAGTACACGAAAAACAAAGCGGGAGGAAGAAACAAGTAACAACACAAAGCGTGCACTAAGGCGGGTCGAGACAACGAGAAGAAAAGAAACCGGAACGAGAAATACGGGAGTAACGATCACAAACGTGGGAGTAAATGGCTGGGGAGTAACGCACGGGAGCACAAACAATCTGGCAGTGGAGTGAGGCCAAAGAACGGCTTAAGGGCAGGAGCAATCAGCATGGCCGCACCTCCACTGCCAGCCAGAGGGAGGAGGGACACGGGGGGAAAAAAACAAAACAAACACCAAAACAGACACTCATGACAATGGCATGCCCATAGTTTACTAATGAATGAAATGTATACAAAAACTGTGATGTCTGAGACGTTTTATCACGGGAGCTTTTCCAAAACGATGTTAAACAGCACAGAGTGCCTGCCTCTGATTGGTCACCACAGAGGGAGGGCCGTCCCAAACGCCAAGCACAACCTTCCACAGAAGAATCCACCGGCAGTTCTTGCAGCGATAACGATACAATTCTTGAATCCTAATGCTCAGTGAACATGGCTGATGGGAGCAAAACACACAATGTGGTCCAGTAAGGAAGTCCAGACGTTTGTGTATTTCTTGTTTCGTTAGAACAGAGACCCACAAAGACCTGCAGAGCCGAGTTTGACCTATGTCAGGGGTGGGAAAACTACGGCTCGTGGGTTTGTCATTTTAATATGTCCGCCGAAGATTGGTAGTGAATACATAATTATCCCTGCATTCATTTGAGCTTGTCCTTTAATGCCTAGCATTCCACCAGGTGGCGCCATTAGGCAGACGGACTTGGACTTTTCAGAGCCCAAGCTACTCTGTCTTTACTCTGCTTCTGCTCTGAACGTTCTGTGACGAGTGGGACAAAGAAAACAGAAGTCGACAGTGAGCGCTGAGTACTGAACAAGGAATGGACAACTAAATATTTTTTGGACTGAAGTCTGGTCAAATGCTGGATTATCTGCCAACAAATCGTTGCAGTGCAGTAACAACCAGTCAATGCAAGAACGAATGACTGCCACTCAGAAGTTGGAAGCTCGCTTGCAGGCTCAGCAAAACACCATTATCTGACAAACGGCCATCCCAGAATCAAGCATGAAGGCAAGTTATTTGCTGACATTTAAATTAGCAAAAGCCAGCAAGCCTTTCTCCAAAGGGCACTTTCTCAAAGAGTGGATGGTAGAGACATCAGGTATCTTGGTATCAGCAGGTGTCTCCTGAGGAGCTAGAACAGATCTCAACAAAATCAGCTCATCACGCAGGACAACGACTCGCCGCGCTGCTCAAATTGACAAAGAGCAAAGAGCGTCTCAGCAAGAAGCTCAACAAAGAAGCCATTTACATTGTTTTCCTTGGCACTGAACGAAAGTAATGACAGCACCCGGCTTTTCATTTTTAGCAGAGGGATGAATGACAGTTTTGAGTTTTTGGCCATGAAATAACATGACATGACAACAGGGGAGAGGACCAACGTCACCATAGATGTTACCACAAATCTGACGGGAAAATATGTCTGATAGGAAAAAATTGTGCATAATTTACCAGGAAGAACTGTGTAAATCAGTATTGCAGCTTGACCATGTAGTGAAGTCCGTTGTAAAGCGTTTTAATATATGAGAGTGAGGGGACTTCACCACTGCCAGTTCATTCAGTTTCTTGAAGAAACTGAAGCTGATCACACGGACGCTGACATACTTTCACAGCAAACGATGTCAATGAGAGTGGGAGCTCAAGCAGGAGATTATCTCATCTTTGGAGCTACTTGAGAAAGCTTTTCCCGAGCCGAAGGACTCAGATTGACTTTGTGACTTTTGCTGTGAAAACACTGAAGCACTGAGCTGAACGTGAAGCAAGGGAAAGGCCAGTTTGGGTCATCAAAACCACGCTAGCTTTATTCTCAAAGCAAATGTCAAACAACCCCCCCCCCCCCCCCGGCCCCGCAACATGTGAGAGAATACAGAAAATCAGTGCGCTCAGTTGGAGCAGACTGAAGTCTGTAAAGTAGAAATTGTTTGCGAAATCGGTGCGAAAAGCAGCGACAGTGGCTCTGTTTAATGTTTTGTTGGAGGAAGCAGCAGCTGCAGAGGATTTCTGATCTGTTGACGTCACCGTCACCATAGGGTGTGGATCAAACTGGTCATAGTGTGAAACCGCTCACTTGTGCTCGGAGCAGCTCACGCTGAGCGGACGTGAGAAACCCATATTTGCATATTTTATTTCTGCTCACTTACTTAAGGAACAGTTGGTCAGTTTGGTCCAGCTCGTCATCGCGATGCGAGTTTTTCAATCACAGGCCAAAAAGTAAGTGATGCTTCCATACATTCATACATACATTACAGTGAACATGATGTGATGATGTCGTCTCTCCACAAATTCTCTTGGAACGTCTTCCAGCGCTGCAGCTAGCCGACAGATTTGTTTCACTGTTCAGATTTTGTTCATTAAAGCAAATTCAAAACAAAGTTACATGAGTGACATTGAGGAGCGATGTTTGTCAGTTTTCCTCCTACGACACGTTCCGCGGATGCTCTTTGCCTACTCGGTGCCTGTTCAAAGCTGTAATGAGACGAGAGGGGACATTATCTTGATTAAAATCAATCCCTATTGGATTACACTGCGCTACACTCTCCTGCTTGGCTTCACTCATCACAATGCTGTTACAGTACAGAAAAGAAGAGTCATAAGCGAGGAGATGGACCAAAGCGTCACATTTACATGCAGGAAGGACAGATAATCCATTGACTCCTTCCCATCATCCATGGCTGTCTGGATCCTATTCAGGCTGCTGCCACGACCACTAAAGGCCCCACAGCTTTTCTATATTCTGCGTGAGGAGCATGTTATGATGAACCTGATGCATATTTCATACTTTTTCATAGATACATTATATCCCTTAGGTAAAGTATGTGCCTGCATGAAAAAGACTCATCAATGGGGCTGATTATTGGCATCAGGTGAGGGGGCATTCCTCATTTACATATGCAAGTACAAAATGTCCTTTTGGACAACTAAAAGAGTCGGTTTCATCCTGAGCTCCACCACTGGCACATAAGTAAACACATTGGAACTCCTTGAAATGGAAAAAAAAGTAAATGTATAAATTGAGAATGTAAAAATAATTCTCTATAATCTCTCTTAAGTGGTTGGGAGCATGAGCGGAGGTTGGACCCAAAAAGCAGAACCATGACACAAGAACAAAACAAAGGGTTTATTACAACGAGGTGAAAGCAATCACAAAAAATGAAAACACAAAATCAGCCGTAAACTAAATCAACTACACCGTGGCGAGTGTGTGGGGAAAAAGGAAGACGCTCTCAGAGACAAAAACAAACATACTGATATGATTGAACTGTGGCATCAGCTTTCAACGTCAGTGTAGCAGAGAACGTTATGACAACAAGAAAAGCCAACTTAGCAGATGCAATGATGTTTTTATGCTTGTTCTTTATCTGGTGGAAAAATACATGGAACACACACGGGATTTTGTGGGATTCACGGACGTCGTAGGTTAATTGAAGCATTAACGAGCAACTTACACATTTACACCGTCTGTGATTCGTTGCCAGCCGCTTTGGCGTCTTCTGGCAGCAGCCATGGGGTTTGTGTTCAACTGACTTTTCCTCCTCGTTCTGTTCCTTGGAACTCACCTCTTGTACGTGCGCCTTCACGGGTCTTGATGACACAAAGCTGGGTGGAGTTACCGAGTTGACGCCCAGCATCATGGTACAGATTATCCTGATCGCCATGGTCTTGGTAAATCAACTCTGGATTAATCAAGTAACCCAGGACTTGTTGATCTAGCTTCGTGACATGCCCCCCCCCCCAGGTTCCAATCAGAGGAATGATTCAGATCAGGTGCGCATTCTGGTCGCCGCACCTCCAGGCCACACCTCCACTGCCGACACAGGAGGGGGGAGGGGGAAACAATGGAAACACAAAGCAAGAAAAGAACACTCTAGATGTGCACTAGAAACTCGTATCATTTCGAGGGAAAAAGTGCATGTCCATGTGTAGGTAATTAATCCGTTCGTGTCGAGTCAAAGACAAAGGCCAGGGGTTCGAAAACTACAGTCCAGAATGTTTTTCATCACGGTTTTCCCAGTCTGAGTAAATGTTATGGTCAGTGACAGGTAGGGAACTGAAGGACTGAAGGACTTTGTAGACCGTGGGACTCCGACATCGATGTGTGACTCCACCGTGACTCGTGTACTTTAGCACTGTGGTTCTCCAACTGGGGTCCGGTCATTGTTTGGGGGACCAACAATTTGCAGCATGCATCATCAAACAGGTGCCAGTGTGCCTCAGTTAGTTTTGGTACGCTACCCATGAAAGGAAAAGGAAAGGAGTGTTATAGTGCAATAAGATGTCATGGAATACTCTGAATTCTGTCTGTTTTGGTGACTCAAGGACATGACAAATTGTAATATCATGAGGTGTAGCCATGTACCCTGTTACAGGCTCAGACACTTTTGCCGGAGGTTTCTGAGCCTGTAACAGGCAATTGTTCCTCTCATCCGTTGCTAAAAGCTGCATGAGAATGCTGGTTTCTGTCAGACCTGATCATTGGTTATTGTTTTCTTTGCCACCATGTCCAAAAAGAACTGAATTTCCACAGATGATCAAAAAAAATGAACCTGCTAATCAGCCACCCCTGGAATCACATTGGCCTAAATCTGTTGTGGTTGGTCTATTTTAGCTTTTAAATTGTTCTAGAAACCTAAGAATGTAATGGTTACATTCAAATATGTGGGCTGTGATGTGGACTAAGAAATTGTAAATGATCATTGGCGTGCAGGCAGGTGAGGCCGTGGCTGGCTGCTGGTAGGGAGACCGTACTGATGGTTCTCTGTATGTCGCTATTAAAATGTTCAAATACTTGCTACTGTTTATGAACTACATTTCCATTAGCGGATGTACATAATATACTGTGTTTGTTTTGTTTTAGTATGTGTGTATTGTTATTTGTGTGCTGAACAGCTGTGGAGAGACACTAGGTGAGGCAGCAGTTCTCATGCCTCATTCTAGGGGCAGTAGTGATCCAGTAGTGATCCAGTAGTGATCCAGTAGTGATCTGGACTCCTCAGTCAGAATCAGTGACGGCAGCTCCAATCTACAGTCAGTCAAGTGTTTTTACAAATGGAGGATTACAGATCTAAACTCAAATCATTTTCTCAACTGGACTTTCAATGGAAGAAGGAGGTAATAATTAAAGAAGGTCTCCATGGAGACAGAGACACTTTAAAACTGAGGGACAAAGGAACATTTCTACAAAGTTATGATGTGGTGCATACTTAAGTAAAGGTCAGACCATGATAACTTATTTTAATGAAATGGCCTTTTGTGTGTGTGTGTGTGTGTGTGTGTGTGTGTGTGTGTGTGTGTGTGTGTGTGTGTGTGTGTGTAAAGATGCTGATATGAGACTTCAAACAACCCGCTAACTGTTGACAATCAGATGGTGAATCAGCTCCAACTGTAGGTTCATATG
>CAAKHB010002875.1:4398-14959 GCA_901007665.1 Aeoliscus strigatus | reverse complement strand
GTCGCAGTGGGTATTTGAGTCACAGCAGATGCTCGATGACAGCTCAGGAAACGTTTCCAAGCTGCATTCAGGCATCACCAGACTGTGACTCATAGACGCAGGCACACACCAACACGTTCACATACACACGTGCACAAAATATTTGTCTCCATCACGACGGGGGACATTATAATGACGTGAATTCATTTCCTGGACATGTACCCAAACCACGACTCCTTGGCCAACCTGACCTCAAGTCATCGTCCAGAAAATGTAATTATCTACACCATGAGGGCTTTTAGTACCCCCCCCCAATGATTTTGTTTTATTTCTCTGATGTGTGTTTCCATCTTCAAAGAGGAACTAATATGCTGACTAGTGTAACCAGGGCAACATGCAGCTACTGTCTACGTCCCTAAAACACTGGGTTTCAATAATGAATCTTCTCAAGCTTCCGATTTTGTTCCACCTCTCTCGTTCAGGCTCATTTGAAATGGCTCTGATGTGTCCTCAGTGAGCTCCAACGTGTGGAGGAGTCCAGCGCTAGTTGTTGCACTTTTTACATTTTTATATCTTTCTTACTTTTATATCTTTTATATCGGTGTATCATATTAAACTAAAATTTGTTCCAGATGAAAGACAAAAGTCTCGTGTATATTTTGTGTCGACATCATTTTCATGTCTGATGTCAGTGCAGAGTAACAGACAACCAAATAGGGTGTGTGAACGTGTGACATGTTGCCCCCCCATGGTGAGGTAGGTTATGGGGTATGATATTTATTTATTGAGACTTTATTGAGACTTCATAACATTATCATTTCTCCACTTCCAGGATGAACCTTTCCTCATGCCCTGTCTGACCTCTGACCTCTGTACCTGTGGCTCTCCTACACACATTGTGACGTTATTATTTTTTTTTTTATTCGCTCTGTTGTGTTTAACTTCCAGTCTGAGCAATCTGCTCTGTGGCTTTATGCCAAAATAGAATAATTCTTAATAATTCAGAAGGAATAATTCTAAGATGTACTAAATCTTTAGTGGGGCGGTCACGGCGGTCGCTTCCACAGTAAATCTGCCTTTAGACTCTCCTCTAAAAAGTCCACATGTATCACTGATGGGATTTTTAACCTGAAGCCTTTTTTAACCTGGTCAAGTTGATATTTTTTACTTCAGGTTCTGCAAAACAACACCCGATCATGTAAAGAAAGCAAACTCGTATTCCACTTTTTAGATCATCTCAATGTGATAATTTACCCTTTGGACAACAAGCTCTGTTTTCCCCTCACGTGACACGGCGATAAATGTTTCTTCACCGTCTTTTTCTCCCCTGTTGAATCTGCTGTTGAGTGCTGGATACTTCACCTTGCCATTGAGAGCTTCCATGAGAACACCGTTTTTGCAGTGATGAGTGTTCATCATGTGGCTCAGAAATGGACTGATAGAACCCATTAGCATTCACTCTTCAAACCTACACCAAGTGTCTGTTATTTTGTTTATCTGAATTTCACTTAGCCTCGTGTTTTTCATGGCTACAGAAACAATAAAATAGGGAATGGATATTCCTTTGATTCGTGTTCAAGGTGAAAAAGAAAAGAGGATGCATGTGACTTTCTTTTCTGTTTAGTCTACGTGTAGCTTTTGTTTCTGTCTCGGTTTTGTCTGACTCGGTCTGACAGAAACAGAGAATTAGAAAAGACGTAAGCATTGAAAGGCTGTTTTTAATGCATCAGTAGTCCAATGGATTAGTAGAAAGTGAACACATACTGGGATTTGTCTAATATTGATCTTCCACAAAATAAATGTAATGTGGTTCTACATCATGACAAAAAAAAAAGCACATGAGCCTGATTGTGCATCTTGATCCATGTTGCACACAGATAGAATACTGCCTGATAACAGTAAACAGAGCGCTGGTGAGCGTGGGAAACAGGTCCAGCAGCAGTCAGGCCCAACACGCCTCCATCTATCACACTCCTCGCAGCGAGCGTAAACACTGTTACCGGTCGGCGCCAGAGGCATACAGACGTCTGCTGTTCCTGTGACAAGAACCTGATGGTTTATCTGTACCCAGCAGCTGCCCATGAATCACACACAAAGGCTACACACGTGCTGTGGCTTCATCGGACAGATTGATGAATTACGCTGCTGTCTAACGGAGGCGATGAAAAAAATGAATCACCGTTGGCTCTCGACTTGACCACCAGTGTCGCGGTTCCATTTTGACATCTTGTTGAAATGCACAACAGGATGGGATTGTTCCTGTCTTGGACACACACAACTCCTACTGCCACTTACAGATTGTAAACATCCAAACTTTCAAAATGATCCCTAATCCCTAAACGGCACAGAGGGAAACCATCAAAAATAAATGTTCAAAACAAGAACGGCATTAACTTGGTTGTAGATGATCATGAGTACAGATGGTTATCCACAGGGGTCGTCTGACTTATTAAATCTTGGGAAAAAAACGCAATGGAAACTGAAGCCAACGTCCACTTTCAGAGGGCTGTGTGTCTCCAGTGTGGTTCGGTGATACAGGTCCTATGTTGTGCGTTGGTTCCCTCAGTGTCAAAGGAACATAATCAGTCGGCACATGTCAGGCACAGGCTACATGTGGTGTAATGAATTGCAGACGTGAAAGGTGCTGCTGTTCGTTGAATGATTGAATCGTTAACTTAGCACGTGTCCTAATTCCAAACACAGTACCTGCAACAATTGCTGTGCCAGCAGGCAGTTGTAACCTGTAAACGTGCATGTAACTAGTGTTTTTCAGGTCAGACATCATGTGGGACTGTGATCATCATCAAAAGCTTCATCTGATGGTTGTCACTTCATGGTCACATAGACTGACTTGTCTTTGCAGCAGACGAGGCCCACAAGAAGCGTGTATTAGCTATCCGAGGTCCTCCAGCACAGAACATGTTTTCATTACAATTTGTTGCCACATTCTTGCCAAAGCGGCACACTGTTGGTTTGCTCCTTGAACATGCAACGACTTTGTGTGAATCTTTAGAGATGCAGATTCGCTTACACGTCAGTGTTTTTGGATGTTTCGCTCTTTTTCAACATGATACACTAAGTTAAACCCGTCTCTCATCACAATCACTTTGAGGTAGATTCACTGTCATTATCAAATCAGCTTTTTCTCATTTACAAAGCAATAAAGGCAGATGATAAAATGGTGGGATGAGATGGTTTCACACCACCCCAGGTGGGGACTGCAGCTAATGGGTTGACGGTGCGCTGTGAATTATACATGATTTGACTGAAAGGACAGTTTTAGATGGTTTTGGGTCCATTACTGCCCGTCTCTCTGCTGTGAGCTGCAACGGTCCAGTAAAAGACTCAGTCCAGGGATTCTGGAGGGAGTTCTCCAGTTTTCAGACGCACCGTCATGAATATTTATACTTTTATGGGTTTTTTAAATCTTTTAATAATCTCTCTTTCATCTTTGATATGTAGGTTATGCTCTTATCTTCGTGGAGTTTTTTATCCAAATTGAGAGAGCGAACTTTCAACTGGCATGGAAATTAATTTAACATTTTATGAAGATGGATATGTTCAATTTCCTTGCATAGTTTCATTAATAAGTATAAGTAATTATACAAGTTATGCTTGTTACAAGCTTGTTACAGCTTCTTTTTGACGTCGATTGAATACAACAACTGAGTCTGAAGAACTTGTGCAATGTTAAAGTAACTTACCTAATTTTATTTGTACCACACCTTCCATTCAAAGTGCCACTGGTTAACAACTATTGTTAGCAACGATTCTTTCATTTATACGGGAACAAGGAATTATTTAAATCAAAGTATGGACCTTGTACATTATGAGTTTCATTTCACATCATGAGTTTTCTTTGGATGAACAAATGTGGTCAGAATTCCAATGTGCACCAAATGTTCAAGAGTCATGTCTTCTTCCCTCCACGGTCATGACAATTCTGCTGATAGGACAAACTAACAAACGTAATCGTAATGTGCAGTAGATGTGGGATTCATGCAATAAAACCTCAAGGACAAAGAAGAGATTAAAGCTGAAAGCTCATTAATAAAGCAACATATTCCGTATTTCTCACATGAGATGGGGCCATTTGACTCCAAACATGGTGGTTTCATTTCAGCCACAGACTTTCACTGGGGAAACAAGCTAACAACACTCTCAAAGCCAATAAGGAGAGGTTGGAAATGGCCTTCAGCTTCCATTCCATACAAGCCATTACTGCATCCTGAGGTGTTCCTTCATTCCCCAGGCAAATAAAGCCTGAAATAACAAACACACTAAGCTGTGCTGTTTTCACGTTAATCAGAATTTAATGAACTAACTGTCATCCTAGCTTGTTAAGAGGATTGGGGATTATTTAGGAGAAGGCGACAACAAAACAGAAGTGAATTACCTCTGTGGTCCAATGACAGATGGGGTTTGGTGAAATAAAGGCCCGTCGCTGTAATGGATCATTGTCGCATTGTTGTTGATTCAATACTTGTATTGAGGTGAAGGCATTAAACACTGCAGGATTTAGATAATACAAAAACTGTCACCTAAGACAGAACTAGAGAGTAAATGAGAGTCGCCTTATTCCTGATGACCTGGTTACAACTTCATTTTGTGGGATGTGCAGAGACTACCGCTCCCGTATGAGGGGTAGAAGCTTCTGGAGTGACCTCTTTCCTTAGCACACAGCCTTATGTGGTAGCTTCTGTTATGTTCTGTATGTCGTCCATTTGATGCAGAAGCATAAATCAGCTACAAACCATTAGAAAAGACAGTTCTTAATACAAGCCCAAAGCAAATCAACTAAACCAAACAAGGTCTGATACAGAGATTCTCAAACATTTGCAGGAATACTTTTATTGCACACAAACTGCCTGAGGAAGCTAGTTTATTAAAACGTTTGGAGTCTGAGGCAGCATCTTTGACACGGAGCCATTCAAAACTGATTAAAGAGGAATTCTTCTGCTATGAAGCAGGCTGATAGGGAACACAAGGAGTCTAAATTATTCAATCCACCAGAGTCCTGCGGGCTCCTGCTGGCTCCTGCAGCCCATTCTGGTATGACTGGAATCTACCTGGAGTGACGGGGTGAGAATCAGCTTCGCATCAACGTTTAAGAACCTGTTCAAACGATGGCCGACGCTCCTCAGCTCCTCTCATGTAGATCATGTAGATCCTGTAGTTTGTCGCTCCGTGAATGCATGTATACGTATGCAGACACACTCCTCTGTACCTTCAGGAGAATTATTCATCGTTATGAGCGATGTTCCAGCACGGAAGAAAACGTGTTACTTTGTATTTTCATATCAAGGGCTGCACGGAGTCTGACCGATCAGAATGTGCGTGGTGACGGTGGGAGCTGGGATATGCTGAAAGATGATGAGGTGACATCCGAACTGTGAATAAAAGATTTTCTACAGCGCTAACGGACAAACGCGAGGTGGCAGGAACTCCCAACGGATAGCGGAAGCAAACAGCTTCCGTATTAAACATTTGCTTCATTTCTCATCACACGATGCACTTTAGTTTCTCTGAAATAACATGACACATGACACAGAATGCAAACAATTCAAATCTATGAAATGTGACAAGGACTCCAAGGACTCTGTTATTGAAGTGCGCCTTGCAGAAAGAAGAGTTTTCTCATGCCTTGGAGGGAGATTTCATTTTAAGATGACACACATGCTAACCCCTCTCTCCCTGCTCCCTCGTCTCTTTCTTGAAAGGTACACCAAAATGAAGACCGCAACCAACATTTACATTTTCAACCTGGCCCTGGCCGACGCTTTGGTCACCAGCACGCTTCCTTTCCAGAGCGTCAACTACCTGATGGGAACGTGGCCGTTTGGAGATGTGCTGTGCAAGATGGTGATGTCCATCGACTACTACAACATGTTCACCTCCATCTTCACGCTAACCACCATGAGCATCGACCGCTATGTCGCCGTGTGCCACCCGGTCAAAGCCTTGGACTTCAGGACGCCGCGCAACGCCAAGATTGTCAACATCTGCAACTGGATCCTCTCGTCTGCCATTGGGCTGCCTGTCATGTTCCTGGCCACCACTGATGTCACTCGTGAGTGTGCATGCGGCGCGCCATCATTTACGCAGCATCTTTTAACCCTCAGAGGTCTGAGGGAATCTTCCAGATTGTGACCACTTTATTTAAATCAAGTTCCAGTGATCTGCAAGTGTTTGATATGAAAACACTCAAACAAACTGATGCTCATGTTTCCCCTCAAGTCAGACTTAAGAGATTATTTAACAAAACAAATGTCTTGTGAAAACAAAACGCATGTGAACAAATGGTTTTGGTGTTTGACACTGATTTACCCACACGTGCGCTTCATAAAAGTAGCAGAATATATGATTAGAATCAGAGACAAGTAGAAGACAGACAACATGTCTAAAAGGAAATTGTGTCCTATGTCTGTTTGATGTTGTTCTATGTTCTGCAGATGTTCAAATTCTACTGAGTCACCACTTATCAAGCTTCAAGAGATGTGTGACGATTTCCTCTTTCGGCGTCGATCATATTTTTCAGTATTTTTCTACATATTTTCAATGAACGATGTGAAACTGAACTGAACAGGGAGGGAGCGGGTTCTCGCTGATTCTAGAAGGCTCATTGGTTCATTTCAAAAAGAAATCCGCCAGTCACAGATCGACACCATGTATTCCAGATTGTTGACCCTTTTTTATTGGCTCTAACTCATGGAGGATTCAAGAAATATGAACTGGTAAAAAAAGAGAGCCTTCCTGAATCCGTCGATATATGAGCCGCTTCCCTCTGCCAAAACATAACGAGGATATTAATAGAAACGTGCTGGCACATCGGTGAACCTGTGAGGGTTAACATGAACACCTGCAAATCAGACCTGGTGGGAAAACACATCACGTGTCAGGAGCAGCAGCAGGCTTTCGTAGCTGTTGGCGTT
Source organism: Aeoliscus strigatus (assembly GCA_901007665.1). Lineage (NCBI taxonomy): Eukaryota > Metazoa > Chordata > Actinopteri > Syngnathiformes > Centriscidae > Aeoliscus > Aeoliscus strigatus. Next base: position 8,048 of record CAAKHB010002875.1, on the reverse strand, counting down.
ATGAACATATTCCTCGGTGTGGGAAACACATTTGGATAGTTCTCTGCATCAGTGTGTGTTGACATCAGGCTGTTTTTAAAGACATATTCTGTGTGAGTGAAGGTTTGTCTGTGTAATTGCATAAAATTGCTCCCATAAAAACACTATATGCCTGGCTGGTCGCTAATATAATTGCATGTATTGTGCAGGAAGCTCATGCTAGCAGAAGCTCCTCTGACAGGGTTTCTCACGGTAATTGCAGCAATAATGGACAGAAAACAGCGGCGCAAATTACTGAAGTGTGATTCTGTTCAGTTTGAAACAGAGAGACTAATGAGACGACCTGACGCAGATGCTGGCATCCCCTGTTTAATCTGTGCACGGGTGAACAATGGGGCACAAACATTTTGCAACAGCAGCGGTCACTGTTTTGTTTTAGTACATTTCGTGTGTTTGCAAGGTGACTGGAGCATTCAGATAATGGAGACTTGATCAAATATTCCACATATTGTTGGATGTGGCAGAGGATGTTTTACTGCAAAGAACAATAAACTTGACAGTGAGGAAAAATGTTAACATTGTTTGCCGGGTTAAGTCGTAGGTAACTGTTGCTTAACGGTTACCTACGACTTAACCCAGCAAGACCCCATGTCCAGGGTGACAGAGAACCTTCACAGACATGATAAAAAGTATCTGTGCAGGGGATGTGGCATTCTGTGGCATCAGACAATTGCCCGACAGTCGCTGGTGGATAAAGCAATGTCATTCTCAAAATGGGAGTTTAAGTCTCTGTAATATTTACGCGCCTGTCAAAGCATTTTCCTTTTCTCCATCATGATTTGTTCATCTCTGCACAGCATCCAGGATTGTTGACTGCAAGCTGATATTCCCTCACCCCTCCTGGTACTGGGACACCCTGCTGAGGATCTGTGTCTTCATCTTCGCCTTCATCATGCCCGTCCTCATCATCACTGTGTGCTACGGCCTCATGATCCTGCGGCTCAAGAGCGTGCGCATGCTGTCCGGCTCCCAGGTCGACTGACAAGTCTTGTCTTCTACCAGCCGCCAACAGTGATAATAATGAGATTGTTAGTAAATGCAAACAGATGACGGGTGTTTTGTTCAATTCAAAACACATGTACATGAGCCACAGTATTTACAGAATAACTGATGGATTTGACCTAGAAGCATAAAGAAGCACAGTAGTGAGCTGCCTGGAGCACTGCTGCAAACGTATTGCTCTCACGAGAAAGTAATTAGGGTCAAATTAGCTAACGCCTCAGGTTGTAGCTGACTTTTAATTACTTGTAATAAAAAATGAATGACCCAGCAACAGTAACTAGACAGTATTTAAAACTGATGGGGATACACTCGCATATGCAAACATGATGTTTCTACTTTTCTTATCCGTCTGTCTCTGCTGTCCTTCCCCCCTTCTCCGTTCCTAATGCCCTTACTTCCCAGTTCATCCTTTTTTGCCACATATTTACTGTGTTTTGTCTTCTAAACCACTTTGATCCTTCTCATACTCGTCCGCTCACAGGAGAAAGACAGGAACCTGCGTCGGATCACCCGCATGGTCCTGGTGGTGGTCGCCGTCTTCATTGTCTCCTGGACTCCCATACATGTTTTTGTCATCATCACAACTCTGATCAACATCCCCAGCTCTACACTGCAGACTATCACCTGGCACTTCTGCATTGCCCTGGGTTACACCAACAGGTACGCAGGCAGCTGACAAAGACAGACATGGTCAGTCCCTATGAAATGCAGTGACCTACACACACCTGGTACTGATCTGACTTTCAAGCAGTTCTGATGTGAACACGTGGTTTTGTTTTTGCCCGCTGTAGTAGTCTGAACCCGGTCCTTTACGGTTACCTGGATGAGAACTTCAAGCGATGTTTCCGGGAGTTCTGCACCCCACATCCATCGGTGCTGGAGATACAGAACTCGTCCCGCATGGGTGCCACTGGCCGCAAGGCCCCGCAGCGTGACAACAACAGTGCAAACACAGGAGAAAGGTCCAATCAACAGGTAGTCAGTGTCTGAGTGTTTGTAATGGAATGAGGATAATCAGGCCATGTCCACACGGAAACTGAAACGGAATCGTTTTTAGAACGTTATTCACACAAACCACTAAAAGTGCTGCAGTATATCTGCCAGGCCTGTGAGTGGCGCTGTAACGCTGTCACAGAAACACGTCAGAAACAGGAAATAAGGCATGAAGCATGAGCATGAAACCTGTGTGATGTAAACAAACACGTGAAGAAGAATGGCGGAGAATTACAATAATGATCAGAATGGAACTAGAGAGGAGACGTTTGTGTGGACGGAGGAACAGACACATCACACCCTACTAGCAACTGTTGTTGTGGGCGGGGCTAGTGCATCCGGGTTAAAGGGGAGGCGGGGCTATGATGTCACTGGCTAACCCTAAACTTACATCCGTGTGGACATTGGCCTTAGACGTGTTTAAGTTTTCATGCTGTGTCATATCCTGACAGCATAAACACTCTGCTGTGTCAGCTGATTAGCATCGTCCAACCTTGACCTGACCTGTCATTATGCTGACGTAACCAACATGAACGCAAGGAGACACACGCGTGCAAATGACAAACACTAAACTTGCATTATTATTCTCTGCAGGTATGACTAGCCGTGGAGGGGTCGTCGGTGGACTCGCGCTGTTGTGGCGGAGTTGCCAACGACGATCTCAACTCTGAGGTCACGCAGGTCACCACAGGGCTCTGACCACGCACACACACACACACCCACCCATGTGCACACAATCCTGGCCACTGACTTAGACTTGACAGCACAGCCCTTTTTTTTGACGATGCTCAGCTGCAGCGCGGCATCAGATCAGGTCATGTGTGAACTGCAACGCTGTGCAGTTCATTCACTCTCACGCAAATGGATGCACAGGAGGTCGATAGAGCCTAATCAGACAGTTTCATTACAATGAACGGACACATACATTGTAGTCCTTATTTCTGGAACAATTAGGATTAGGGTTCAGTGCCAGATGTACCAGTGTGTCTTTGAATGCCGTTTGCACAAGTGACAAATGTTCTGTTTTATTGTCTTTGCTCTTCACGGGAAGCTGCTCATTGATCTCTGACTCCTGTTAGAGCCCTATTGATAATTCCTTAGATGGTAAAACGAAATCAATTATCACAGGTGGCTTGCCCAGTTCATCAGCTCCACACCTGCCACGCTACCTCCTGCCAATCTGATTATGAGGTAAAAGAAGATTTATATGGGTGACCAGACTCTAGATTGGTCAGTGGATTTCTCAGAAGCTGCTGCATCATTATACCCAACTGTTATCAACATCCCTAAACAGGGGATGGTATTCAGCACGGACACCTGCTGCTCATTCTTCAAATGGCTTCAGCAGGGGGGTGAGCCCTCGCCTTTTTATCAGTCCACCATTGACGGCACAGCACAACGTCTTGCTGGCTTTGGCCATCTCAGACACGTCGACTGCGTTGACGTACCGTCCCGTGATGGTCAACGAGAGCCACATTTGTCATCTTTCATTGAGCTTCGAGGATGCCGCACACAAACACAGCAACTACATGAATCCACACTCCTCAGTTTTCAGCGTACCTCTCTTGAGTCTCTTTGCTCTGTTTAGGACTACTGAACTTTGTGAATGTAAAGCA
>CAAKHB010002873.1:132762-165203 GCA_901007665.1 Aeoliscus strigatus | reverse complement strand
GGTGGGGGGGGGTTGGGGGGGGGGGGGGGGGGGGGGGGGGGGACACTGGGGAATCCAACAAAGCCTGCTGAGCATCTGCAGGAGAAAGAAGAAATGTTCCTCCTGCTGGTAAGCAGAGTATTTCTTTCCATTAAAAATGGTTGCCACTCAGAAGGAACAAAAAGCCCACAAAGGTCAGCAGGCGTTGAAGCATCTGTATGTATGTATGTGTGTGTGTGTGTGTGTGTGTGTGTGCGTGTGTGTGCATTTACAGCGGCCAACAGCTTGTGCACTGGAGTTTGATTCAGATACCGTATAAGGAATCCCAACCTGCATTGCTTTGCTTAAATTTGCCAGAGATGATGGCGGAATGTGGTTATTTTTGTGACAAGCTGCCCCCGCCTCTGTCTGCGCTCGAAGTAAAAGAAAAAACACTGTACACATCCTCCCATCTTTTGTTCTTCCTGCCACACTTGATCGTTCTGTTCCTTATCCACCCCTCTTCTCCAACCTTTCCTCTCTGCCGGCTCCCACCCGTCCTCCCGTCCTCCCACCCTTCTCCCTTTGGCAAACATCCAGCGGCCCCCTCCTTTGTGTGCTTTGATTGTGAATTATGATTATAAAAAGCAAATGAAAAAATAACACCTACTGGATGAAAGCAACGTGTCTGGAATTCAGAGAGAGAGAGAAATACTCCTGGGAGGATCCTCAATGTGACAAAAACATCAGATCCCAATGTGAGGCTGTAATTGATTCATTCCACAAGAACAGTCTGTGTGTGCAGAATTATTTCATTTCTACTATAGAGAAAACTGATTTCTATTAAAGGGGGACATACGCAAAAAATTGTGATGTGAAAAAATTTGGGGAATTTTCACTTCAACACACCAGTAACCAATTAGTAATAAGGTAAAGATACACGTAAGATAGATAGATAGATATAGATATATAATTGATATATAGTCAGCAGCATCATCATCGCCTACATGAATTCCACGATGCCTGAGATGTTTTTATTGGCTGAGAACATCAGGAAGGAAGAAGAAAAAGGAACACTGCCCCTGTCGCAGTTGTAAGAACTGTCTGGAATAATCTCATGACATCTTAACTTTGACTGGAGGAGCTGCTGGGGGTGAAAGTACAGAGCTTTAATCCCCGTGGAGAACTGGAACAATGTTAAATGTTCTCTGGCACTTAAACTAGTAAGTGTCCTGGGGAGCAGCTGGATTGGAGCAACATTCACACTTATTGTTAAATACTAAAGCAAACATAATTTTTCCCACTGATATTATTTGAAGACAACGCAACTTCTACTCCTGGAAACAGACTATAATTACTCTTTGTTAGACAGTCGTTAAATTGGCAAAATTGGAACCACACTTAAAACCTGAGGCCTGAGCCTTTTTATTCCTCCTTGCCATTTGGGACGAGTAAAAATGAACTTAAATTACATTACATTACATAAATACAAAATAATGAATTGATAAATTATTAATTAATCATAATAGTAATAATAATAGTAAATAGTAATAATACATTGAATTGAATGTATAGCACTTTATAGAAACCTTACTCTTCACAAAAAAAATCATGGTGCTGAAATATAATGTCCTATGGGCCTTAGGAGGCTAAGACAAGGAGGTGAATGCACATACCATATGAAGGTTTAAATGTTACTTTGACATTAGCCGGGGGAATTAAGAGGTTACACTGAGCTATTTTAAACATCGTATGCGGCTGTCATTGGAATCAACAATGTGAAGATGTCAGACAACTGATCTATTCTATTTTTCGTTGATTTGAATTTTGCAGAAATGTGCAGAGTACATGAAAGGCAAGCAGGAAGATCCCCAGCATTTCCAGTACATGTATGACTTTGTGATCACAAAGCCTGCAATTTCAGAATCCACTGTGGTAACCATGGCAATAATTGGTATCAATCCGCTCCACCTGCAAACCCACAGAGATGTGATGATGTTCACAGAATAATAGAAACACTTTTCTTACTGTAATTGACTATTTCAACTCAAACATGAACGGAAAGTTAATTATTTTCAAGTTTCTGTCTTATTTTACCAAGAAGGGTCGTTTTCCTTCCAGTGTCAACAATCAACAATAATTCTCTGCTGATTTCTAGAGAAATAAACACATTTTTTAATCACCAGTCTAATAACAAAAATCGTCAACAAACCAGGAAATTTAAGCAAATGAGGTGCAGCTGTAGATAAGCGTGTTTTGCAAAGGAATGACCTGAAGTTACCTCTCACTGTGTGGCTCTTTTGAACCATTGTGGGCATCGGGGGCACGTTTGTGATATAACCACTCTCCCACTTCCTCCCACTGCATGTTTCCCAGTCACCAAGGTGTATCCACGGATACCCTGGGCCACCGGAATACAAATACAATCCAGACCCTTGCCTCTCAGCCCCATTACCACATACACACACACACACACACACACACACAAATCCCAAAGTGGCCTGTCTTCTCCCCTGTTCCACTGTCTCCCACACCACCCGCTTTCATTAACCGTTTCCCTGTTTCAACAGACCGTCACAGGGGACTATTTGTTCAGTTTTAATAAACGGGACAGTGGGGCACTTTCTTTCATTTGCTCCTCCAAGATAATGCTGAATTTAAAATCGGATGTGTTTATCCAGGGATGTTTCTAGATGTTTGCTGTTGCTTTCATACAGTACATGTCCAATGGTTTCACATTGAAGACTTTATTCTACATCTGCGACCACCTATCTGGGTTAATGTAGGTGCCAGTGTGCTGCAGGTTGCACTGGGGTTTTTAAAACTCCAGAGTGTCAATGAAAGGATTCCCAGCAGGTGCTCTTGGCAATTCAACACAATGGTGGAAAAGCCGCTGGCTGAAGCAGCCCAAGAGTGATGCCAGGAGGGCGGATGGTGAAGGGCCGAGGGTGGGTGCCAGTCGGTGATGTGGTGGGCAGGTTTTGGAAGAAGCAGTGTGCGGGCACGGCTTTTCGATGGCGCCAAACAAAGTCAACCTCTTCATAGCAATCCAGGGATGCAAATTGCTCCATCAAAGTTTCACACTCGGCTTCCAGCGAACAAAATGCCAATGGTGGCTACTTGGCCAGAACTGTTAGCACACCAATGTCCTCTGTCCGCTTTGACTATCTGAACCTGGCAAATCCTAGACAAAGGTGAGCAGACGCATTCACAGCCGACTCGTAACGTTCATGTGAGTGTGCAGTCTCACACACTCCTTCAGGCCTGGCTGTCTTTCCACTGGATGGGTTTTGATCCAGTATCCCAGCGGGAAGCTTGCAATGAGCCCTGCTTGAAATTTGGCTCGGCATCAGCCATCAAAGTCATCCCCGCCGGAGGGGTATTTAGACCCAAGCTGCCTCATCCCAGAGGCCCATTTCAGGTGAGGAAAAAAAAAGGTGCGTGCATGCCTGCATGGGAAAGACAAAGAAAGCGTCTACATGCCTCAGAGTGCATATATGTGTGTACAAGAGGTGACTTTAATATTTCAAATGCCACTTCCCTTATTATCCCCATTTTCCCCCTCCTCTCATTCCCCTATCCTGTCTTTTTTGCCATCAGCTGCAGAAAGGAGAATATGGTCAAAACTCTCTGGCTTAGTGCGATAACAGCCGGGCTTTAACCTCATACAGGACTATCTGTCAATGTTCTGGAAGAGTCTGAATGCTTTTCAAAGCGCTCAGGTCAAACAGTCTACACCACATTAGCATTTCTGGAGAGTATCCCTGGATGGTGAGGATTCTGATGCTGATCTAAGCTTGGAAAACACTTTCTAAATGGGAATGATGGAGGAGCATGTAAGTGGAATAACATTCACCTTTTAGTCCAAATTGCTACATTAAGCTGGAACTAACGATTTTAGTTCAGTCTTGAGGAAAACTGTAATTTTCCTGTCAGAACGTGCCTGTTGGCAATCACCATAATTTGCTCTCTCACACTGAACTGGCAGGAGTCTATAGATGTTTAATATTTAAACCCGTCATAATGGCACATTTGACAGATAAAACTTGCCCATTCAAATGTGAACAAGGGGCTGATTTAGAGAAGGATGTTCAGGGACCTGCAATGAGCCTGGTGGTTCTTTTTGGAAGCTTTCGTGTGTAACGAATAGATTCCTTCAGCTAAATAGACTCAGGAGGAACAAAACTCATGCAAGTTCAGAAATAGACTTAGAATTTTTGACTTTGTATGTGATAAGGCTGAGACAGACGGAAGCTGAGGCAGATAGAGTTCAGTTGGTTCCCAGATATTTCCCTGCCTTGGTGGTTTTGTGTTGAGACAGCAAATAATGTCTCCTTCTTGTACCTGTTCATCGACTCACTGTCTGGAGCTGTTTGAATAACCCTGGGTATCTTCCTTTATCTCCCCATTCTCCTCCAGTGCTCCTGTTAATGCTTTTCTGAGCAGTTCATTGTCGTTGTATGTTAAGTAACTTCACCACTAAACGTGTAGTGGCAGTTCAGTGTATCAACATCATTCAAATATCTCCTTGCTGACTCCACCTACAAGTAATTCCTTAAAGAGAGGATTTTTTGAAAAACTTGCCACTTCAGATGATGTCACAGGTCAAACTCAGACTGCTTGTCTGCTGAAGAAGGAGTGGCAGTGAGCTGTGGCTTTAATCCCCTAAAGTTAGTAGATAAGAAAGAGCAATATGGGACCACCCATTTATCATATGTCTCTTGTTATTTCCCAGCATCCTCCACTGAGCAGATTGTGAATATGGAGGAGGCCCAGCTGATTAGTATTCTTCAGAGTCCGTATGCACAGACAGGCCCGCGATCAAAATGCAAGGAAGTACTCATTCAGGCAGTGAAGGAGTGAGGGTGCAGGGGACAAGACAGCAGAGTCCTGTCCACCATGTAAACAAAGCGACATCCACAATGCAGCACTGTCTTGAACTAAGCAAAGACAAACTTTCCTTTTAATTTTAACTAAGTGCCGTTAAGCTGAGTAAAGTGTTGTAGCTGGACGTCAGACAAACAAAACAAAAAAAAAACACAGAATATGATTGAAAAATGTAAAAAAAATGAAGTATACTCCTCAAGACAATCAGGCAAACTTGCCAGTAAACGAATCAATAATTAAACAAATAAGACAGCATCATATTTGTTAGTGATTAGGTCAATAATAAAAAATACAGCATTAAAAACGCTGAGAAGCTGAAAAAACAGAAAAGTGAATGCATAAAAATGTGGAAAAGCATTCAAACTCTTAATTGTGTTCAAAATCTGTCCATCAATGTACAAATGGAAAAATTCGTCCTAACAGGATTCAAGTATTCCGATGGAAGCTTATTTTCTCCTTCTTTCATTTCATTTAGCACCTAAAGGCTCCCTGTTCATCCCACCAGCTCTCCTCTCAGTCCCACCCGTGTTCCGTGTTAGTGATATTGCTTAGTTGGGGCTTTTCACAGCTGATGGATAAAGGGCCCATAGGAACAGACTGGCCCTGACAGAGGTATGGCTGGCAGGAGTAAGTGTGGGCTTTGGCCCCTTTAGCCCTCCTGAAGAATAATTCACAGCTCTGACACAGATGATTTCCCTCACTACAACCAAAGGCACTCAGAGACGGGCCACACCGGAGCATCCTCCCAGCTCGCAGCGAGCTGCATGCTGTCCCACACAAAGACGCCAGGCAAGCAGAGACGAGTGAAGGTAATGTCTGAATAATTAAACACGTATCACAAACAGGAGAAAACAACACTAATGGGATGGATGGGGGTTGGGCAGCGTGTGGCGGCATTTCATAAAGAAGTACTCAAACTAGAACCAAGCAAAGGGGCTATGAGGAAATGGAGACGTCTCACTTTATAGTAATGCAGCTAGTCGGCTCGATAAATGATTGATACAAATCGTTAAACATCAAAATGATGAACTTCCCGACAACCTTAACTATTTTTGTTCGCATAAAGGAGTGTGTGAAAAACACACACAGCCTTTTCCAGTGCAATTCGGTACTCTGTGCCACATACATATTCCTGCAGGTTGGGAGACAATGAAATGTTTTTTGACATGTGTTGTGCTATTCTCATTTGTATGAGGTCTTATATCACTCTAACCTTTCGCGCCATGTGCCGGTTCAACTGTGTCAGCATAAAAACTGCCTCAGTGAAAAAGGCAATTATCTTCTCAAACACACCACAATATTGCTTTGTTGCTACTCGCGCCCATCTCTGAATGCTCAGAAAAGAACGACAACGGCTACGACGACATAAACACACAAAGAATACAAATGGAAAATCCAGTTGCGTTTCCCATTCATACTCCTAGTGTGTGCCATCATATTAACTTTAGCATGACAATGAAATCGGAGGTAAGATGGGCGCAAAGGGCCCAAATTCTCCAGTAAAGCATGATGGCACGGACTGCGTGGGCGCACATGCTCCTTTGGCACAATATCACTCAGACACAATGGGTGCAGATGAAGTGGAATATGCAGGAGGGTGAATCAGTGGCGGCCCTCTAATCTAATCACAGTGCCCCTCATATCAACTGCAGGATTAACCCATTAACATTTCATATCACATTTTTTTCCCTGGTAAAATACTGTTTTTCAATTCACCCATTGCTCCGCTGTGTCTACAGATGGAGAATAATCAGGCTGATGATTTTACATCCACAGGTCACCACGCCTTCATAAATATCCCAAAATATCTTTTCAAAGCACATCTGGAGAGTTTGTCAACCTTGAAACTAAAATTTCCGATTCGACTTTGTGACACAAATCAAACCAAATGTCTTTAAAGTTTCATATGTTTGAAAACTATGTGAAAAGTTATTTCAGGCTTCATAAACTCAGGGTTTTCATTAATCTGCTTTGTGAAACAAGCCCCGGTTGGTGCCACCTTCTGATTTGCGGTTTATCTTGTTGTTATTATCATTTTTATTTGTAGACGCGAATGACAAAGTCTTGTTCCTGGAGCTTCTCTGTGAGTCTCAAGAAAAAGCAAGCATCCTCCGTATAAAAAGATTTCATGGTGGTTTTGTGTGTCACGGCAGATACGTGTGTGTCTCAGAGATTTAAACAAGCTTGCGTACTGCTCTGCTGTCTACTGCACATCTTCTTTTTGCGCTGAGGGAGAGCAGCTCGTTAGGCTTCATTGTGCTCCTACTCACTTTCAATTACGAAGGCATCACTCATCCAAAAAGGGTGAAGGAATTCAGAAAACACACGCCGAACTCGGTTAATGTTGTCCTGCAATCTGCAGCACTGACAACTATTAAGGTTTTTGTCTGAGGTGAAATACTTGACTGGTGGAAGTTTTGTTGAAAGAGTCACACTGACGCCATGGCAACTCATTGCACAAACCCTCCGTCAGTGGGAGTGGAAGAGGCAGTGGGAGTGGAATGACTTTCTGGGAGTTACAGGGCTTGGGAAGCAACTCTTTTCGTCACATCTGTTTACGAGAGACAAAATGGTCGTGCAGAGGTCATCAGGAACTGTTATTACCTCCCTTTGCTCCACCCCTCTATCAATCCGACTTCACAAACACGCCGTCTCCCAACATCAGTCAAGCATGGAACAATCCCCCTTTCAGCCCTCGTATTCCTGGGAAAAGCTTATGGATCTTAATTGCATTACTGAGAGGTGCCGGGGGCCAAAGCGAGCAGCCAAACCTGGTGAAGGCAACGTACAAATGGAATTTTGATCTAACAGACGAGAGAATAATCCCTCGCTGACAGTCCGAAGGTGATCTCCTCCCCCCTCTCCCTTCTTCATTCACTAACGGTCTCTTCTCCATCACAGCTGCACTGTGCGAGACGGACCACATTAGAACATTTAAATGTAGACAGTCAATGTGATTATATGCTGACGTATTTACCCTTGTGAACTGGTAAATCTTTCAGCAGTAATTATGTGATAAACCGAGGAGGTATCGCACGTAATGAATTATTAATGAGCGGCCAGGCCAAAGAATGCTTTAATTTCATTACGAATAACAATTCAAGACTGTTTTACTGTGTGAAATCTTGTCCGCATCTGTCCGTCACAGCACCCCCCCCCCCCAAGACAAAGCCTGCAGGTGGCTGTCTGTTTGTGTCCATCTATTAACTATCATGTTCATGTATGTTGTTTTACTTTAAATATTACATTCATTATTGTAATATTTAACCTAATATTAAGTATTCGTTGAGAAACAGGACTGCAACTTTTGTGTTTATTGTGCGTAAGGCGCTATCGCTTAAAATACAGCTTTGTAGAGTGTCTTTGATGATGTAAATTCTTTGTTTTAGAGTTAACAGAATACAGTCGTCATTATCTGAAATCCATACAGTTGTACACGTGCACAGAAAACATCATCATTAATGATAATGAATCTTTTTCCATATTCCCAAAGGAGCCCCTATTTTCTCATGTTTAATGAATAAAACACATAAAAAGCTTGTTCCCTTGAGGCTGTTTGACTCAAATTGCGTGTTTGATCTGACAATATCCAATACTAGTCTCCTAACATTCCTATTCTGTCACAACTTGTGCTGGAGATGATCTGTCTTCTAATTAAAGCGACACAACATCTAAACACAAACAAAAGATTCATAACCCAAAGTGTATGTTGTGTGATTTATTTCTCTGTGTGACTCCTTTCAAGACGATTTAACCTGTGAGGAGTAAAGGTAAATGTGTTGTTTGTAGGTAAAATGTTAATGTAGAATATGAAGACAAAGTGAAGTCAGTCGGCGATGGAAACAGTGGAAGAAAAGGAGAAAAGGGATTTCGGATTGACCTGTGAACTGCTTGCCAACATAGGGCCGCCATTGTTCAGACTTTAGGCATTTAAGTCAGTGTCAGCACCTCCCCCAACACACACACACACACACACCCCTCCTTTCACATCCCATCCAGCGCAAGGTGACAACTATAGGCTTGAACTATTAGATTAATGTTGGCCCCCTTTCTGTCCACTAACATGCCTCCTCCCCAGCATTTAGACTGGACACACACATACACACACACAAACCCATCCTTCTTTGGCAGTCAAGCCTAAATAAGGAGTAAAAGGATGGAGCTGCAAATGCTGGACAAGCCACGATTGGGCAGTAATGGCCGACGCCGAACAAGGGCGAGAAGTTAAGAGTGAAAAAACGCTGATGGCGCCGACTGAGGGAATCTATTGAAGTGCTATTGGTCTGAAAAGAAGACCACTCTCTGACATCTGTAAAGTCAGTAAACAAACCAAGGAAAGTTTTAGGGGGGTGGCAAGAGAGTGAAAAGTAAAGCTTCACAAAAATGATGAGCACAGCAAATATTCTTTGTGAAAAGGTTAGGAGGTCCCTTAGACAAGGAACTATACAATTATCCACTGATCAAACGTGAACAGCAGCGGGGCAGTTTGTGCGGACAAAAGAGAAGATAATGAATCTCTCCGTCCATGCGAGGGCGACTGATGAGGCGATATCAGAGAAATAAGAGCGTGAAAGAGGGAGGACTATTTTAATGAGAGTGAAACGGGGTGCATGAAGTGGAATCCTCAGGAAACTGAAATATCTTTTTTCTCATTTTCAATAAAATAAATGTAAAAAATGAAGGGTGTATAAAAGAACCACGTTTTCAGGAGAAAGCAAAAGGAGAAGTCGGAGAGTGAATAGCTGTTTGGGGAAAACTTGTGTAGTAGTGTGACCGGTATTAATGATTGTCAGCTCTTCTTTGGGCGGTAAGCACCTCTAACGGCAGACGGGGAGATAAGCTCCAGTCTAATGCATTGCTGTGACACAAAAGGTCTCATTGCTTGCAGGAGAGTAAGTTATATGGAGAAGCCAGCGAGAACTTCCGTGGACAATGTGAAAAACGTCAGCGGCGTTCGCCTTATTGAACAGTCGGAGAAAATGAGAGGAAGAGAGGCGACTCAAATGAAGAGGCAGCAGAACAGGAAAATTGGAAAAAGCCACTTCATTGCAAACTGCAATTAGAGGAATCAAACCTACTGGAGACCAACAATAGCTGCTTTCTTTTCAGCATGTTCTGATGTTCCTGCGTCTCCTTGTTGCTCCTCTCAAACACTCGCAGTCCGCGTACTTATGTACAAAAAACATTTTGCTTTCGACGTTTGATATATCTCCTTCAAATGTCTGTGTTCCTTTGCAAATAGAAATTAAACCACTTGAGGAAACGGAGAAGTGGAGAGGAGTGTGAGTGCCAGAGAGGGAATGTGTGCTTTGTTGACTTGCACATGCTTTGCACAGACAGAACAAATATTGCACAGATGCAAGCAAACACACAGACACACTGCTAACATTCAAGAGACGCACACCTGCTTATCTCTATGGAGGCACACGTCAAAGTAAAAGTAAGTATATATATATACATACTGTATATATACAGTACAGGTCAAAAGTTTGGACACACCTTCTCATTCAATGCGTTTCCTTTACTTTCATGACCTTCAATTGTTCAAGTCATGACGGCCACTCGTTTCTCTTACTTCACTGATTGGTTCTTGTCATAATATGAATGAACAGTCGTCCAATAGGGCTGACGGCTGTGGATCAACATGACTTCAGCACAACAACACAACTGATGGTCCCGACCCATTTAATAAGGCAAAAAATTCCACTAATCCTGACGAGGCACCAGTGAAAACCATTTCAGGTGACGACCTCATGACGCTCACTGAGAGAACACGGTTTGCAGCTCTATCAAAAAAGCAAAGGGGGGCCACTTTGAGGAATCTAAAGTATGAGACATATTTAGAGTTATTGCACACGTTTTTGTTAAGTATATTATTATGTATGCTATTTTGTTAAGTATCCATATGTGTTCATTCATAGTTTTGATGCCTTCAGGGGTGAGAAGGTGTGTCCAAACTTTTGGCCTGTACTGTATATATCTCATAAAGCGAGAAGGTCCCCGGTTTGACTCCTGGCCTGGGGCCACCATCCAAAGGCATGCTGAGGTTAGTTGGTCACTCTAATTTTCTGTAGGTGTGAGTGTGTGTATGACCAAGTCTGGTGTAAATTTCTCCTTATCCTTCAAAACCTTACACAGTGAATTAGCTTTTACACACCACACACCTTTTCCTCCAGCTTCTGTTTAGCCTGCACGCTGAAGGATCGCACACTGTTGTCAAGTGTTTTTGATGTCCACCATAAAACTTTCATGGTGTAGCTGCTCCGCCTGTTTATGCAGTGTTCAAATAAAAAGAAGAAAGCACAGTTCTATTAAATAATTCAGGCTTGAGTCAGTCGGAACTATATTGATTTAAAACAGGAGGTTACACTTTGTGTTTGTGATTGTGTGTGTGTTTGTGTGAGTGTGTATGTGGTGGGGGGGTTGTTAGGTCTTTTCACACTAATTGTGTGGGATATTTATTTTTTAGAGATTATAAGGCTGCAGAATAGGGCATCATGTCCAGAAGCAATGTGGGGGCAGAGTCTAAGTCAACACTGGAGACTTAACAGATTTAACAAATGCTCATTTCAATATAAAATAATATGATAAGATTGTGTTTACTGTTAAAAAAACGACTCTAATGAGCAGCTCTGTCTAAGCCTCGGACAGTCAGAGAGCACAGAACTGTCTCCAAATATTAGAGTTGATCTTTGATCACGACTTGGAAGTTATTCAATTCACAGTCATCTGCCATCACTAGAAACCCTTCAAGCCTGACAGCCGGCCCTTTGATGTCAAAACATGCCCTCTGGCAAATAGAAGGGTACACGGGGAGCGCTGCTAAATTATCCAAAAATTGTGTTTTTCATCATGCCCTTTCATCATTCAAAAAAAAAAAAAAGACCAGCAAGGTGAGGATGATGTGTTCAAAGATCTCTGCCGATGCGCCGATGTGATGTTCAATTGACAGAGACTTTGTACCACTCGGGGAAAAAAAGAATACCTTTTTCTAACGATTTCATATGGGGATCCAACAGAATCATTTATAACATTTCAGCGGCAAACTTTCCCCTCTCAACGTCACTCGACTTCACAAAAAGTAAATTGCACACTTTGGTTAGTTGGAGAAAACAATGTAAAACTTAGTGCAAAGAAATCATGGGATTTTATTTCAGATTTCCCAAAGACAAAGTCACGCTGGCAGGAAACAACAGCGATGGGATCTCGACGGCTTAAACGATAAACGCTTAATAACCCATCACATTACTGTATACAGTATTTCCTGTGGGCAGCTTACAGAGCTCAGCATCGAGCCGTCCCGGTGATGGTGAGACTGGGGGGGCTACGAGCAGTGATGCATTCGCTCGGAGTGAAATGTGACTTTCTTTCTTGGCCGACGAATGACAGCAGAGAAATCTCATTTCACGACTCGTTGCCATGTTTGCAAAACCACATCGGTGGAAGGCACATCCCGAACAAAGCTCTATGGAGACTCTGGTGTGACGTTCAACCTGTCTGGGTCTAGGACGTCTGACACGGGAGGTGAGAGCGATAACAGAAAGAAAAGCCGTCAGTATGTGTGAGTGGGGGGGCGGGCGAGACACAGTGACAGCATCTGCTTCCTCGGCTGCTAATGGCTTATTGATTGAAATAGTGCATTTGCTCTTCAAGACTCTCCCCATCCACGGGGATGAAGCATTTGGGTCTTTGCAATAATAACAGGTTACTTAACAAAAAAAAGAAAAAAAAGAAGGGAAAGCCCAATGACCATCACTCACACCAGGAAGTAGAAAACAGAGAGCCACATGTTGTTGTCTGTGCCAAAATATATCATAGAAAAGGACTGAAGCTGTGCTGTCATCTAAAACTCAATGAATATATCAACAATATGCAGAATAATCTTCCCCACATCAGCATCAACGCTTGTGGTCCATTTATTTGAATGAAATAGGTGATTATATTCGGTGTGGTTAAATGTACTGCAGAGAGTATTGGCTGACAATTTCAGATTCCTTTTTGTGGTATTAGGCTCAACTGGACAAACCCTCGAGGTAAATCTTATTATCACTTTAAATCCATGTTTTAATGAGTGCGCAGTGTGAGTTGAACCTGCTCAGACACAGAGACGCTCCAGCAGAGGCAATACTCAGCAGTAATACCTTTCCTCTATAGAGACATAATAGGCACTCCGAACCCTTCCATGGGTTCTCTGTTCCATTTGGAGTGAAATGAGCTCACCAGGGGAAAAAGCTCTCTCAACAAGTATCTATAGTTGCCTAAACTGAGCCGATATCCACAAGTGGACGGTTGAATCCTTTCTCACAGAATGCCATCACATCTATGGAGCCTCAGCACTAACTGTATGTATCACACAATTAGTCAACGTGAGTAAGTTAATTTTCCTGATGCCAATGTGTATGAAACTCGCAGCTCCAATTGCACGCGCACGCACACACACTTTGTGAATTAAATGTGAGACTTCAAAAATATACTGTAGTCTGTGTAACCACTGGAGAGAGTTTGTGTTCCTTCATCCCACGAAAACCTGATACAACACACACACACACACACACACACACACACACACACACACACACACACACACACAATGGATCCTCAAGGCTTCAATTTGCACAGTGACTTAAGCCAGGAACTAGACTCAGGAGTCCAATCTGTGTGTGAGCAGATTTACAGAGGAGAGAGGTTATAAGGGGGCATGGCTGTGTGTGTGCTTGTACGTGTGTGTGTGCCCTATGTTCTTGCCAGTAGCGAGCAGGGGATGAATGGAAGCCCACCATAACTGCTTCTCCACCCTTTGAAATGTGTGTGTGTGTGTGTGTGTGTGTGTGTGTGTGTGTACACACTCGACTTCCTCACTTTCCCAGCCTTTAACACTGTGTGTGTTCTGCCTGTTGACAATCAAGACTAGAGAGATCATTGCTGGTAAAAAGTTCATTTACAAACTGGTACAGAAATGATCAGACATACCTTTGGATAACTTTCCATTCAGTGAATGTTATTTGCTGCAGGTAAATAAGAAACAGTACCCACCAAAAGGCCTCACGGTGCAGCTATAGAACACATTTTCTCTCTATTGCACTTCATGAGGATTACATGCACCAAGGGGCATCAGGGAATTGCCTTTCTTCAACTGACTAAAAGGTGTAAATACAGTTTAATAGTTTCAGAAAGAGCACTGGCTTTTGCCTGTGGCTTCCTGGGAATCAGCTCAATCAGAAGAGAGACATCACTCCTTTTTACCCCAACACTAAGAGAGCTGCAATAACAACATAAAAATGAAGGACAACACGCCTGGTTAGATGACTCTTCCAATCCCTCGTTCAACTCCCATTCATGTCCACAGTGAACGGTAATCTCTTCACATCCCTGATGGGATGATCTTAAGGTGGAAGCCCAATTATTTCGGAGGTGAAGAGATTAGATGTGTCATGCAAATCCCCTTTTCCATTCATGTGACAAGTTACATTATAGGATAATTCCTCCATTATTTCCCCTAATGCCACTTTTAAATGGTCCTTGAGCCAGTTAGCGAGCTGGATATCACGTCTGGTTTATTCAGTGGTTTGAAGCCTCAATGTCACAAAAAAAAAAAAAAAAATCCACGGATGTCTATAAATCCATATGGAAATGTTCAAATGTTCTTTGTCAAAGATGTATATATTTATATATAAATCATGTTAGAACTGATTATGATACACAATAACATTCAAACAGTTGTCATGGTGGTAGAGGTGGAATGGTGTGGCACACTATGGCCAAAAGATTAAGGTCAGAGAGCCTGATGTGGATGTGTTTTTTATACACACACATTTAAATATGTGTGTGTGTGTGCGTAGGCAGCTGTTAGTAGGCCACTAGGTCCCTCAGGACTAGTCAGAGTCATCGCTATCGTCGTCCCTTTTTTAGTAAAAACACAACCTGAAATAGAGTCAGAGGAACTCATAATAACCTGATTTTTGACTGCGTGGTTAAATCAGGCTGTGTGAGTCATTAGCCTGGTTGCTGCTGCTGCAGGTAGCGACCGAGCTAGTCAGCATTTAATCCCCATCCTAATTTGCATGACAACCGACACACCAAGCACAATGCCCCTGATGTACGAGTAAGTAATTCATAGAATTAAAAGGAGACACACACTGGAAATGACAGCAGCCACGGCTGAGTCAAACAGACAGAGAAGTCTTTGAACTCTGCACGTCCAGGATGCTGACAGCAGGACATGGTACCGCCATGACCCTGCGTCAGTGTTGTTGTTCCCATCAGCAGAGATCAGTAGCCGTGCATACTGTACATGTCTCTCTCACTTGTGTTTTACACACAAACATCAAGAGTTTGCCATGATGCCAGCTCATGTCATTGGCATCCGTGAGCGCTTGTGAAGGCACCATTAAAGCTGCCGTCATCACTCATGTTTTACATCAACAAAAGATACAGGATGTTAAAAAGGTTGTCAGGTCATCTCAGGTTTCTGGGGCATTTCTGCATCATTCAGCTCAGCTCTGCCTTGTTTGATATATCTTAAATCTGGTGTTAACCGTTTTCCTCACCTCTTTTATAATGCTAATGTTGATGCTAATGCTCTCAACAATCACACATGCAGAAAAAAAAGGACACACGGTGATACACACATCTCTCTCGCAGGTGGACATGAACAAAGACAACATTATCTGGCATGAAAGCGAATGAGCCATCTGTGGTTTTACGGGTGGGTGAAGAAATAAGCAGAGATGGCGATAGATGCTCACTGTTTCCAAATGTCTCTGAGGAGAAAAGAAGGGGGTGGATGAGGAGAAACTGAGGAATATGAAGCAAGAGCAGTGATTAGAGATACGAGTAAGACAAAGATGCCCTGTGGGTGGGAGGGGCGGTATATTGCAGGTATCCCGACAAAAAACAATTTGTATTGTATTAAGATCAGTGAATGATAGCATCTCCTCATTTCCCTTCCGCCAAAGTTTTACTGTACACCTCACTGTCTCACTTCCTCCTCTACAAAGCTGTCAGTGGAGAACAAAAGCAGAGCAGAGAGAGAAGAAGGAAAGAACACGTAGATGGCTCTGATCTCCCATCGTCTGATTCCTCTGGCAAGATTACAGCACATAGCAGGAAAACATGGCAGCATTGGGCACCGAGGTTTGGAATGAAAATCACTGTAGCAAAAATAAATGATGCTGAATATACCGTGGAAAATAAAGGGTGTTCATGTTTTTTTTAAAAAAAAACACAGGGTTTTTGTCGAACTGTCGTGTACGTATATATGAAGTAAATCTTAACTTTTTGGAAATTAGGTCACTAGGTCAAACGAAAACAGAAGAAATAACATGGAAATTTGGAATAGACACACAAACAGTGTAGTATAGTACAAGCACATCTTATAGGTGAGAAAATACATTGTAATTGGAGTATTACATATGCAACCAGACTTAGTCTTCTATGCCCGTTTGTTGTTTTTTTTCATAAAAGTCCACATACAGATACTTTCGATCTGCCCACACAAACAATCTCTGCGCTCACGACAGTCCCCTCATATCCAACGAGCACCGACTCTGCCTAAGGGCCCTTTACTTTACTCGAGTGGAAATGAAAGCGCATAAACACATTCCTCATTACGACACACGGACGTCTGAAAAAAAGAAAAGAAAATATTATGCATGGGAGGATGCTCACGGCATGAAACACTTCCCATATGCTAATCTAACATCATTAAATATCATCAATTATACATTTACCTGGAGTTGGTATTACAAAAAGATCCATAACTGCTGCATATAGTAATGAAGACTAATGCATATGCATGACGTGCTGCTGCAGCCTCTTACGGAGAGGACCAGAAGTTTGCATCAGGAAGAAACAAACCGAGCAAGCGCTGTTTTTATGATGTACATTTGTTTCCAAAAGCGTTAATAACCCATCAGCAGGAGAAAACCATGTATAATGTCACAAATCTCCACGGAAACAATCCTAATTTTCCATTATGATAATCCAAAGGAAAATTGCGTATGTAAATTGATCTCCAAGGACCACAGTGTTCTTCGTAAAAAAATTCATTTATGTGTGTGTGTATTCGTGGGTTCTGCCAGCTTTGCGGGGGGAAGAGGAACGCAGGACTGCATAAGTTTAAATGGCTGTTTGGGGGTCGAGATTTTTTATTCAGGTTACACTGAGCGTGAAGTTGGAGTTATGTGTATGATTGGACATTCAGTGGAGCTGGAATGACTGATGGGACCTTGTACAACGAGGACTTTGTTTGTGTGCAGCATGTATGTAAGCAGTTATCCTGGATGTCTACATTCCCACGATGGTTTTTTTTTATGTGTATGGCTTTCAATCATCCCAGGAAGAAGAGACATGCAGTAGGCCTGTTACATGACTGCTGTGATGTAACTACACCAAAAAATAAACTCCAGACTATCATGTCCCAGTATATAATTTTGACAAATGAGGTTATGTGTTAATGCCCATCAAGCTAAATATGGTTTTATACTTATAAAAGTTATCAGACTTTCTTCATAGTTAAATGTAGAATAGAGGCAGTGCCTGGTCATGGTCAAACCAACATGTTTTTTTCCACAGGAGGTAAAGAGTCGCAGGAATCGGTCTTACATGTAGCTGTCAGTGTCATGCCTCTATATCATAGTGCTCCGCTACGGCTGGGATGCAGTAATCCTGTTTTTATTAAAGGGAATATGAAAGGAAACTGTCTGAAACTGGTCTGAGCCCTTCTGACAGCAAAGGATTTCATTACTGCTGCTCGCAGAGTGTGTGTGTGTGTGTGTGTTTAAAAGCAGCACTACACATAATACTTAAAGGTTCCAACCAGCTAATTTCTAAAAGGGGTTTCAACCGATGCCTTCCTTCCAGACTTTTCAGCCATTCTACGTTTTCTCCATTACAGATTTGAGATACTGTGTTCTGCCGAACCCAAATTTGAACGTCATCATATTGCTCTTCTCTCACAGTATCACGTTTCCTGTACTTTTTCAGACACACTTGGATCTTTTCAGGTGTCCACCTCCCGCCCACCATCGCAACATGTGGGAGTGAGATTAAAGAAGCGGAGTGGGACTTTGGGGCGACTGTTCACTTTCAGGTTCGAAGATGAAAACGCTTTCAGGCAAACATTGTAATGAACATTTTCATGCTGTATGCAAACCAAACGTGTGCTATTAAAAAAGTGACCACAGGTGTTAGAGCACACTGTGCTCCAAAGTGGTTCCAGACGAGTGCTGGGAGGTCTTAGTGTTTCATTTCATGCCATTCATCTCTTCATCCCCAGCAAACTGGTATTGGGGTCACTGCCTTCATCAGCCTTCATTCCCAGTTAAAAAGAAGGAGCGGGAGTGGAGAGAGGAGTGCAAAGTGGAGAAAGACAGAATATAATTAGAAGAGCAAGAAAGGGGGAAAAAAGAGAAGAAAACCCTCAGGGTTTTTATTGTCGTCGGCCCATTGACAGCCTAGCCTACCACTTTGGCCTTGTGAGTCTTGGGAAACGTTACCAGCTAAGGAACGTTGGAAAAAGACGGCTTACGTCCTCCTGTTGCCCAGCTCCAGTCAGAGGATTTCACAGGGGCCGAGGTTAAGTTGTCGGGTTTTGTAGGACATGGGCGTCAGGAGGAGCAAGGAGCCGGTGCATCCACTGTGATGAAAATAACACGTGAACAAGATGGATTTCCAGTTCAGCTCGAAAGCCAGGAAGTTCCAAAATTTCAGGCTGAAAACACCTGCAATCACTTCAAGAGCACTGAAGCGAAAGACACCATGAGTCATCAGAAAAAAGGATCAGACGGAGGCGCATGTGGAGGAACGAAGGAGACATAATTCTATTGACTCCCACTGAGGCAGAAAGGACAAAAAACAACACACTGCAACAGAGCTGGAGCCAGGTGGAGATGTCGTGTGCAATTATTGGAGAGATGTTGGCTAATTTTTAATGACCTCTGCTGTCAGCTCAGGGTTCCCGTCATCAAAGGTCACATTTACATGAGCGTCTATGGAACACCAAAGAACAGAACTGAACAGACAGCACAAAGCATAGCGCAATATATAATGATGGTCAACAACACAGGAAGAACAATTGTTTTACCGAATCACAGTCCTGTATCATCATCAAAACTCTACTGCCGATTGTAAAGTACATGCAAAACTCTGTTCTGAGCAGTAGTTGTACACAGGCGAGGTGGTTAGAGTACAACATCTGCTGTGGGATCAGGGGAACAAAACGGACGCTAGCAACAAAGAGATGAGTCTTTAACTGATGAATCGTTTTATTCACGTTCTTCACCGACAATCGACCTTCTATGTAAGGTGAAAGAAAGACAACTAGCAGTTGAACTGTAAGGCCTAGTCAAACATGTAACGTGAAAGTACATATACATTATACAAAGGGGGGCAAGTAAAAAGGTACAGACAATCCTTGCTATAATTTCTGTTACTCGACCTCTTTTTTCCACTGCTGTTGCCAAGGAAATGCAACTACAGCCTTACAGACCAAAGTAAGTATAGTACCATACACTAAGGATCCACTGTAACCCTATCCAACTGAGCTGTCTGTGTAAAAGAAAAGAAAATGTAATAAAGAAAAATTGAGAAAAAAATAAATAATTTAAAAATCCAAAAATAAGGGACACAAAAACAACTTTCAGCAAAATGAGAACTTGTGGAAGATGTTTTAGACATCAGAAGGGGAGTTCTGGACGTACCATGATAGTGTAGTAACCAGATGAAACTGTGGGTGAAGGATACTTGTTGTGTCGAGTCTCATACATCCAACGTATTCTGTTCAGGTTTGCGCCCAGCTGGACACTGCACAGCATGTACACGATGAGAGACAATACAGTCTGTCAGCGGGCAGAAACCCACATTAACTAACACCGAGATTGCTGCGAAGAGAAACTAAACCAGTGCGCCGTCCTTGATCACGGCGGTTATGATAACAAGAAGTGGGATTAGAGACAGGATGTTAGAGGATTAGCAGGACTAAATAATTAATTCATCCACTGTCAATAAGCTAAAAGTCAAACATTGGTCATAAAAACGCACTAGATGTATTGATATTCCGCTTCAGCCTTTAAAAGCCTTGTTTTAAAAAGGACTTGCTGATGTGAAATGGAACAGAAGCACCTGCGTTTCCCGACACTCAGGCACTTATATTTTTGTAACCGAGCCGGGAGATTTGTTGCTCGGTCCTTCCTGACCGGCAAACAGTTTGCACATCCTCCATGTCTGGGCCGTGACTAAAGCTTCTTCCTCATGACCACACAGCTGGAGAAAAATATGCTAATATTGTAACTCAACTGCTCAGTGAATAAAATGAATCCATGCATGGCTGAGCGCAGATTGACACTCTGAATGTCATCGCGGCTGATATTGTCGCGCTAAGTGGCGGCCTCGTGGTCAAATATCCACACACTGTTGGATGTGTGCGAGCAGTGGGAGACTGAAAGGCCAGTTTAGGCGCTGCGTCGTTGGGCGTTATTACATCTCGTCCAGCTCCATCTCAGAGATGGCGCTCTCTAACACCTTTCTGAAGCGCTATTCCTCCAAGGTGGATGTGTTGACACCCCATAAGTACGGCTATTAAGCAGCCGGGAGCTCTTGCCTCATCTATAAACACGGCGATACTACTCCCTTAATGTTCTGTGACAGTGGATGGAAGGGAGGAGGCCGACTTAGCAAAAACTGCCTCACTTTACCTCAGCATAATATAATGATCTTGATATTACAACCTCAGAGAAATAATGTACAAGAGAGTCATCAAACTTCCTTTTACAGCACATGTATGTCAGGGTATTCAGAATCGATGAGATCTATAGATTCAACGTAATTAATTCATTAGCTTCTCCTGCAGACAAAAGAACGTGGGGGAAAGAATGTGCCCACTTCCACAGTGTGTGGTGTATAAAATTAAAGCAGTAGGACTGGAGAAATCTAAAATCTTTACTATGTCTGGGGCAGTACACCGCCAGTACAAGAACAATAGTATATGTACTATATAGTATAACTGTATATACACACATGATACATGCTGGATGAAGAGAGACATCTAGTTCATGAATTAAGTCAAAACATCTTTCGATTTAAAAATATAAATGAGTTAAATAAATATATGAGGTTATGAAGAAACTAAGTCTGTCAATCTACTTTTTGATGTCACCTTTAAATGTGATGTGTAATATATATATTAAACTATGTGCCAGGAACTTCATTGGTTTTGTACACAGTTTGGTAACTACAAGACATCTGTGTCAAGTATTATAGATGGAAAAACTTTGACTCATACCCATTAAATGTCGGATTTTGTTTGATGAATCAAGACAAAGAACAGACAAGCAGACAAAAGGAGAAAAGGAGGAGGAAAAGGAGGCTGACAATAAAAAAAAAAATGACGGAAAGCCACGAGGTCTGATGTGCAGCCAAAGCCTAGAGGGCAGAGAAGAAAGCTGGGACTTCACGACGGGGAAAGGCGTGGCACGAGGTGAGCTTTCACATCAGATCTGTAGCCTGGCGACGGCAGCTCCTGCGATTCGACTAATAGCAGCAAACACAGACTTCCAACAGCGGCGATAAACCCCCAAAGGGTCGACAGGCGAGTAAGTGGGTGAGAGGTAGATCTCTTCCACCTCATCACCCTCTCATCCCACTCTCTGCCACCCCCACAGTTGCCCAAGCACCCTCCCTCTCTCTGAGATACGTCCTCATGGCAGGCGACACTTGGATAATTGAGACAAGATGAGGAATCAAACGGTAGAAAGATACAGTGACCTGCATTTCTTTCCATCTCAAGAAACCATGAACTACATTAACTGTTGTACTTGTACCACAGTACAGATATCTCATGTCATATTAAGGGACATCTTGCCTGACATGTTTTGATCATATAAACAACATGACCAGACAAAACTGAAAACTGACAGGGTGATGATCTATTTCTGAGTGAACTGGACTATGAAAATGTGATGTTGAATTTGAGCTGAAAGCACGTCACATGGGGAATAACATCCGATGTCAGCCAGACACGACGCTCTGTGGACGATGTCCATGTTGTTTCTACATTTCAGTTGAAATAGAAAGGTTCCAGGAACCCATGAGAATATGCACTCCATCACTCACGCTCACGTCCACGTTCCTCACCAGACTTTGTCCGACTCAGCTGTTCCAATAAACCTGATGTGACCCGAGTTCAGTGAAACTAATCAAAATTCTAGACGTCACTTTAAACGTCAGATACCATCGGAGCACAGACAACCTGAGATGTACGCATGTCTCATATTTTTTCCATCTTATTACCTTTTTGAATCTTTGTGCATCTCCTGAATAAATTAATCGATCTTCTTTGATTGTCAGGCTGTCAATTTTTCACAGTTTTTCCATTCATTTTTTTTTAAATTATTATTATTAATGAAACAAAGTACAACTGACTGAATGTTTCCTTATTTTTTAGGAAAACCTCTCACATGAATCATTGCCTTCAACACCTACAATTGGAACTTTGTTGGTCTGGCTACAAACTTTAACAACAGCTAAATTATTCCACCTGATGCTGATGTGCTGGCTTGTAATATAAATGACGTTTTGTTCAAAGTTCACACCTGTAGTTGTGATAATTCATCTTTAGACAGCGGGAATTTGGCAGGAATTTTTTCCTGCCAAATTTTAGAGCTGTGCAATTTGTTCCTCCCATCTAATTAATGCAAACAGACTGCACACAGTCGACTCCACCTCATCCTACCGTCTCTCCACGCACACTCACACATACAGTACATGCATCGAAATCCCATCTTAATCTAATTCATTAGGCATATTAGCGGATGCATTAGTTTGCATCAAACAGATGTGTCTGTGTAACAGCAGCAGATGTTGAGCTCCTCCACTAAAACATGTTAGTATGTCATACACAGTATTTATCATTATGACTTGACTTGCTGGAGATGGTAGAAATATCATCGTATTTGAAATCTGCCCATGAAGCAGCTCTGTGTGTGTGTGTGTGTGTGTGTGTGTGTGAGCAGCCAGCTGAGTGTCCGCAGTGGGCATCGCGCCTGAGACAGCTGGTGTAATGACATTTTCACAGCGAGCAACAGAACAGCATGTTATTCCCTTCCATGGATGGCGAGCCCGCAGATTTAGATAGGCTTCAACAGGCTTTCCAATTCAAATCAATATTCCCGACACTCGAAACTAAATGGAGGGAGAGGAGGCATTATCAGGGCTTTACAAAACTGTGCATCAGCAGAGTGTTTGGACTTTAATGTGTTAGTGAAGAAGTTTTATGTGGTTTAGTGACCCTGCCACCCAGGCCTACAGATAACAGCAGTCTAGCTTTATTTGAATGTTTATTTGAAATATACAATTTCTCGTATTTTGAAGATGATTTGATAGTGGGTAGTGATATCTACAGCAGTGACTTGAAATGGGCCATTCAGCAGGTACAAACTCTTCCTGTATTGATTTCAGCTGCGTGACAGTGGATCCCCCACCGTGTTATTATCATGGATGAGCACCTTGAGATTTGGCTTCACAGCGTGTTCTGCTGTGTCACATCTCCAACTCGAAATGACTCGAGCTCACCCACTAATGCCTGCCCAGATAAAATATTCACACATAGTCAATCTGATATAATATCCACTGGCAGAGGAGATGAGATGCTTGACTGGCCAAATAGAAACTTAATAGTAATAAGGCAGCTGCGCGGCCAAAGTGTGTGTGTGTGTGCGCGCGCACGCAGATGAAGCCCAATGTGAAACTGGGATGAGCAAAGTCAAGTCAATAAAACAACTATCAGGGTGAATTTAGAACAATGCAGCTCATCAGCAGCACCTACTGAATCAGCAGGTTGAGATGAGTTATATTTCCAGCTTGAGTACAGATGATCTAATTTGAACTGATATCAGCGTTGACCCTCTGGGACAAAAGATACTTGAAAGTAGTTGTATTTTATTCATCTTGCATTTGGAAAATGACAAACTGAACCAAGTGCTGACTGGTAACTACAACCTGTCACCTCCTGCTGTTGCTATAGATACCATCATCCAACTCAAGGGAAATGTTCCAGTTCAAATAAGACTGGTCATTTCTCTCTTGTGCTGGTTAAATGAAACATCATTTATTTGTCTTTTTCAATGACTGTATTTAAATTCGCTGTGTGCTGGCTAACTTCGTTATCTTGCATCGACCATTTTCAGCTTTGACTCCAGAGCAGGAAGGATGGATACCACTACAGCGATAAACGTTATTTGTCTCATCTGCTACACGTCGTCACATGGTGGTTGAGCAGGGGGCCGCACTCCAGATCACTGGCATTCTCTCTCCGTCATCTGTATAAAATGTGAAGACAGAGACTGATACTGTTTCTGGTGCTGGTGAGCTCTACCATCAACCAGCTCATCAATAGCACCCTGGACAGATGAAGAGCTGTGTAGCCTGTGAATGAGTGTGTGGATAAATACATCGTCGTACTTCCTGCAGCAGTTTTCTGATTTTGAAAAGAAGATTCACTTGATACTGACTCACATTTATTAAATGAATAGATTGGCTGACACAAAACATGGCAGCTATATAAATAGTCAAGTCATTTTTATGCATTTAGTTTGTGGATATAGAATGATTCTATTATTAAGTAGGAACCTTGGGTGGCTCTCCCAGCTCCCAAATTCTCCCTCCATTAAATAAGGATGGGAATAATTGAATTTTGGTCAGGCGGAGGACAAATACGAGCCCACTAGAGAGTAACTGAATGTTTAGCCATGCAGGAAAGGAAGAGGTGCTCAGACTCTGACCTTGACTGATCACCTCATCGCTGGAGTAGAATATAAGTGCACTGCAGAGCACAACTACAGAACGTTCATGTGTGTTGAGTTTGAAAAATACAGAACGAAATACCACAGCTATTAGTTTGATTAGTTGTTTGGTCAAGAGAAATATTTTTTTCATTTTGTTATATAACATATACCCAAATTAAAATCATCAAACCAAATCATAAGTTTAACAATTGGCCACAGGATGAATTGCTGATGCTAACTGCCACGACTGCGTTCGACTAAACAAGAACACATTGGTGGACTCACCAAATCAATGATGCTTTATAGATGAGGAATGCCAGACTCTGAATGCGAGATAAAGATTCTGATATTGACTTGGAGCCTTTGTACCACGCCCATGTCTTATATTATATACAGTACATATATATAAGACAATAGATTTAATAAAGGGAAACCAATCAGGCTGCCGCATTTATCCCTTTGCTTCATCGGTCTGTGTTATTGGCTGAATGAAATGTTTTGCAAATATAATAGCAACAAATAGAGTTATTGGCCTTTATTTTGCTCAGCCATTAACAGCACGGCCTACACATACATATATATGCACACTTCAGCCTGGAATTCATCTTCATTACAGCGCCGCGTCCTGGGATTGCAGAAAGAACGGAGCACACAAGCGTGTGTAACCTTTCTGCGGCGCCCTGAAGGGATATCCATAATAGAAGCATCATAAATCGACAACCATTGCGGTACAATTGAGTGGTCAGACGGAGAGATGGGAGAAACAGAGACGAAGACGGCTCCCACCTCGAGGTTAGAGAATAAAAAAAGTTGCTGAGTGGTGTGTAAGATGCTATAATAGAGGTCAGAATGTATTAGCTGGATGTGCAGATCATCAAAAGTTACAGGCCAGGAAAGGGATGTGGTGCTATGTGAACTAGAGGTGCAAAGAGTAACGAACCACACAGAACATAATTCCCTTTTAATGTTATCACACTTCTCCCGTCTGTTCCAGCAGAAAGTGTAAAATGAAAATGAAATCGTCCCAATAATTCCAGATTAAGTGTGATGCAGTTTGGTGGAAGTAGAACAAAATCACTGTCCAGAAATAAGCCCTAACACATTCTTCGCAAAAATATACAACAAGCTTGATTAATAATTTTTATATATTATTTTTTTAAATATGAAATAAGCAGCTTAAGAATTTAAATCATATTTCTATATTCAGTGTCCAGCAGCAATGGCGACAAACAGCCTGATGGACTCCAACTCTCCAGCGCCCCTTCCAGAGTCTGACCAGCCCGGCAGCTGGCTGAAACACACATCTGACACAAAGAATGGACCGACCATCACAGTCGGTCCATTCAGACAAAAACTAACATGTAGCATCAAACATTTGTCCTGCGTTAAAAGCCATTTTCAGAGGAATCGTTCCCCCAGTCACTAATCACCATTTGTATAAATTTGTCATGAACACGACAGCCTGGTGAGCAGAATAAGAGGATGAGCGAGAGCTTGTGTCGACCATCTGACACCCCGTGATTAGTGTGTGTGTGTGTGTGTGTGTGATCGCTAAAGAATGATACCCCATGACTGGACATGGGGGATGTTTAGGGTGTGTATGTGTTCTGAAAAGGAATTTTATTTGAACTCTTCTTAGTCGCAATTTAAGATCTTCAGCCGAGACCTTGGACACTAAAGTCCTGAGTCTTTTCAGAACTGAACATTACTGAATAATGATCAGTTCACATCTTTTGTCTGCTGCTGTGATCGATCTAAGAATTCATGACAGATGAACTTTGTTTGTTAGGTTGCAGTTTGTATGTGCATGACATTCACAAAAATGAACTGTTGAGTCAATTATTTAATTCAGCTAAAAGAAAAACATCTATCCAACTAGTTATTCATGCAAACCTTAAATGAAATTCATATGGGCTTTTCCCCCTGCAAACATCTTGGTTATACTTACAGTAGCAGTAGCTCCTGATCACATATCAGGCTTTAATTCAGCTTTCAACTGGAGCACTAATAGTCGCTGGCTGGTGTTTGGTGTTAGGTAGGTGTACAGTGTTTCATCCAGTTGAAATGTTGGAGGAAAACATACATATTCTAGATAGACTAGATAAAAACACAGTTCAGTTCACAATGGTATTATTCAGTCATTACTTTCATACTGAATCAACCTTTCATAAAAACAGATCCAGTCTTCCCTAATGTTGCAGCAAAAGGAACAAAAATAATGACCTTTCTTTTTCTAAAAAGCACAATGCTCACACGACTCAAGAGACAACATCTCATCAAAGCTGGAATAACAAGAATAAGACTTGAAACACACTTGAATGAACCAATTCAGCGGCAAAAAAATCACAATGAGTGGGCGAAATGTTTGAATCAAAACACTGTTCCCAATCTTCAGTGTGTTTTTATGATACAACGTCCTCATATAACACCTAGCACACATGGCGGAGCTGATCGCTGGCTGAGAATTGAGACTGAATACAGGTATTGATAGACTAAACCAAACTCAAACCTCGACATTTCTAATATGGATATAGATATTTAAATATGTACCAATAAATAGGTCAATGACACGGAAAAGCACGTTTCTTCATGCTCACTGACTTACCTCACGTTCTCGCCAAAGGACAGACAATTTCCTCTTCATGACTCCACAGTCTTGTTTTTTCTTTTTCATTTTGGAGCACAAGATGACCAGTTTCACACACAATCAGATGGAAAGACGCAAGTAAGAATTGTTTTTGTAGTAATTTTACCGTTGCTGCAACTGTACAGCGTGATGAAGTCCCATCTGTTGAATTCATGCCAGCTGAGTTTCATGACACGGGGTGAACCAGAGTTAATGTCTTGTAAGCGATATGCATAAAAACATCTCAGACAGCCACACAACCTCAGACACCTTTTCCTCCCGTGAACTCGGAGCCTCAGAGTTGGACGGCAGACAATGAGTCTAATTCCAGTGGACTGCAGTCGCTGTTGAATTAGCATGGAAAGAGGGGTGACCTTCATTACGGGGCCCCGCGGTTTGTCTGTGCTGATAAGGGCCCAGCCGGGGAGGGGATGAGCGACACATTGATCCTACACATTGAGCACCGTGTGACATGCTCGAGCACCGATGCACTTAATGAAAACCAAATCGGGCTGTGGGGAGACAGAATAGCGGAGATAAGGACAGGATGAGGAGGGCAGTCAGATGGAGTCCCATCTAAACAGGTGAAATATGGGCACAGCTATCCTAGTGAGGACATTCAGCTGATTCTGTTTGTCTGCAGCAGTTCATGGGGCCCACAGCTGCTTTTAGGTCTCTGGTCTGAAGTGGGTTCAGGGTTGGTTTAGAAATGAAGTTTTAGACTGTAAATAGTCATCAAATACTACAGGACTCCAAATTCATATTTTTTCATGTTCATGGAAGTGTCAGATAATGGTATTCCATGTTTCAAACATTTGTCGGGTTTATGGAGGTTTTCAGTTTCGCTCAACTGATGACAGTTGTGTCGCAATTATGTTGCAAAAACGTTAAAACGCTTTAAAAATGATTAGATTATCGATCGCCAATATACAAAGTGTTTACTTGAAAGAAGAAAAAATAAATCTAAATCGTCATAATTCATCGCTCCGAAGCTGCAGGTTGCTGACACCTGGTTTAGATTGTGGTTGGGAGAAAGGAGAATGCCATAGTAGAAGTACATCAAATATGATGTCTTCATGGTGGAAATTAGTTGTGCCGATGAGAACAAACCGTTCACAAACCGTGCTGAACACACTGCGGCTCGTTAATGAATCAGGGCTGAAACGCAGCAACACAACGTGGGTCTGTGCACATTGGCTGCCAAGGTGCAACATAACAAGCTGAGCCGGATGGAGGAAGCAGACAGGTGGTCAGTGGATAAGGCGGAATTCTGTTCTGCGGCATGTGTATGCTCACAGACCTGACCGGTAAAAGAGAGTGGGTCATTTGATGAAATGCATGAAACACCTCCGCTTGACATTTGACCTCATCATCCAAAGTACTGTGACCTTATTATACAGCTACAAATGAAGGGGCGTACGGGGCACATGACTTAAACAATGTGTTCACAACCTGTCCCCTACTAATAGTCCAGTAAAAAATGGAACATCTACATTGGTGAGTTCAGATCAATTTATTACTGAGACTAAGACTACGATATCCTTAAACCCTCACATATTAATACTTCTTGTATCATTAGGAAGGTCAAGTTAGGTCTGAAAAGCAGGCACAGTTCATGATCTTAAAACTGTTTTAGTTGTTTACCACAAACTACTTGTTGGTGTGTAGAGGATCTCCTTTTGCGATGAGGTGTCAACCACATGACAAGTGTTTTCTCATCAGCAGCATAAGACAGGTCTGTTCAGAGTAGACAAACACAATTTCTGTACCCCCCCACCCGTGCCTTTTTTAGCAGACACGCACAAGTTTTAAAAGGTCAGTATGTTTTGATCACGTCGATACAAATGTGTGAAGCATAAGTCGTGTTTAATATTTGATTAATCGTGCAGCCTTTTGTGAAATGATGAAATAATTAATGATGAAAGTGTTGCCTTGACAGCCAGATGCAATAGTAGACAAATAAAGCCGCAGAAGCTACTTGACATTTATTCAGGGTAAAAAAAAAAAAGGACAAAAGGACTTGCTGAATGTTCCCTTCAACCACATAAAACAGGCGAGCAGCCGCAGCCTCAGATTTACAAAGAAGGAACAGGATGCAGTGGGCATCCACGCGTGTGTATAAAATCTGCCTCTGTGTGCATGTTCAGTGTCCATTTTTATATTTATGTGGAAGAAATTCTGCTTAGGTGTGCATAACGGTATGTGTTTGTGTTTACAATGTGCAGTTTTCAGTTCAGACAAAGCAGAAGCCCTTGCAATGCTTCACTCACACTCAGACAGGGGGATAATCAGCCACCTCCCCCCCCCGTCTCAGCATGACGCTTGTGTATGAGCACGTCTCAATGTGTGCTCTGTCAGAGTGGAACTGGCGCTCCCGCTCTGACAGATGGGCTCTCATAGTAGCAGTTCACATGGAAGGGTGTGTGTGTGTGGGGGGGGTCACTATTGGATGTGATAACCTTCACACCTACAAAGATATTTTTTTTTTTCCAGTTCTTGCTGAACTGTCTCAAGATCAGTGTAAGTACGTTGGCAGGATGTGCTGGTGATTGCGTGCCAAACCAAGACAAACAAGGCTAAAGTGGCCAAAACAAGCAGAGCCCCACACTAAACCCTGTGCGAGTTGCTTTTTAATATCATGTAAACTGCTTTGGTAAATATGGTTTCAGTTTCAATGGCTGCTGGGCCTCCAAAGTCTGGATTTTGCAATGAATGTAAATTCTAAATTGAATTGTAAATTGTGGATGGGAAGGAAGGGAAACAGATGGCGACCGCAGAAGGTAAGAACGGCGCGGATGGACACATTCGTCTGTGCTGCTTCTGCGAACAAACAGTTGTCTCTGTCGAGATTTTGGGCAAAGACAGTTGCATTCCGTCTTATACAGTATATTCATGTGGCTGCACACGAGTGTGAAGTACACGAGTCATATCTAACGTGTGTCTCTGTGGTGAAGCACAGCTCTGCTGCTGCAGGATTGGATTTTTAATCATTTAATATTCATTGAAAAGGCTCCTTATGCTCTCTGCTTGTTTCATTTCATTGTTGCTCATGTGCAGGGACAATGTCTCAGACCTGCCAGGTGACGGTGATGAAACAGCTGGAAATAACTAGGCGCATGAAAGAAAGATTTATTCTCCAGACAGTCGACAGCCAATTTGACTGTACTAGTTACACATGGTGTTCCTCCGTATACGCTGTGCTCCTACATGTGGTGATGTATTCTAACCTCTCTACACTACAGAGCCCGCATCCATGGTCGTCTTTGGTCAGCTGCATCCAGAATTGTGTTCCGTAAAGTGTCTCCGATATCTTGCCGTCTCACAAACGCTCATTCAGGGTGCAGAGTGAAGGAAGGCCATGAAAATGATTTGAACATGGCATTGTAAGGTCAAATAAGGTCCTCATTGGCCCATGTGGATTGATCTATTTACATATGCATGTAGATCATTTCCTAATAACATTGTTAGTGTGGAATGAATTAGTATTCATTTAATAATTTGGTTATCATTTCCACAAACAACTTTTTTCGTACAACTCTTTTTTCCTCCCAAATCTGTACAGTTGTGAGCGGTTTCTATCCATGTCTGTCTCAAAAGATGCTTTCATCACATCTCTCTGTTCTGTCCGTACACTGACCCGTTCATGTCCTTTCTTCACCACTTCC
The DNA here is from genome assembly GCA_901007665.1 of Aeoliscus strigatus. Lineage (NCBI taxonomy): Eukaryota > Metazoa > Chordata > Actinopteri > Syngnathiformes > Centriscidae > Aeoliscus > Aeoliscus strigatus. The sequence goes on along the minus strand of CAAKHB010002873.1, from coordinate 134,289 downwards.
CCAACTTCTTCCATTATAAACAACAACTCACTACGCTCTTCCCCCTCCTAACTCCCTCCTCCTTCCCTCCCCCATTCTCTCTCTCATCTCTCCCTCTCCCCTCGTCTGTTGTTATGCCACTGTGCCAATGAACAGAGGGAGAAAGGAGGAAGAAATCTGGGTCACAGGAGGCCATGCATCTCAAGTCTTCACTCCATCACAATTAAAAACAGGAAATTGATCTGCAGCTCGCCCACTCCCTTTAGCCTCCAGCCCAGACAGACGTTGGTATTCCTCCACTTCTTGGATCCATCATGCACAGCAGCAGGTGCAAAGAGCTGAGAGCACAAACATGACATCATCACGTCTGATCCCTCTACTCCAGCACCACACCGTGACCATGACTTAATGTGAGCGTGTACAGTAGCACTCCACTGCACGTGCTGGTACGTCAAACATAAAGAAGACAAGTATCTGATATGTGAGGAATTTTGGATTACAGGTATCCTGTCCAAGAGGTATCTCACAACAACAAAGAAATGTTTAACCAGCCAGTGGTGCTACAGGTGAAGGTAATAGATCATTAATTTAATTCCGGCAAAGACTGACTGATCGCAGTCAGTCAGTCGCAGTTATTTGAGTTGTAGTCGCAGTAGTGTTACTGCCACACTAGAGGCTCAAATTACCTGCAGCACTTCAAAAAGTGGAAATTCCTGACCCTGTGTTTACATCAGGGTGCAGCTTCTAACTGTAGTTTGTCCTGGGGCGACGCCCGGTTCTCACCATCCCTCTCAGCACAAATGTTTCCTTGAATCAGCAGTTACATTGCTCCCTGACCCGAGAAGCAGAGCAACTCTGCCATTGCTTATCCCTAAAATAAACGCCTACGAATAAGCGATATAAGACATACAACGATACAATAGGTAAACAATCCATGGTCGCCATGTTCATGACAGAATGAGAGGCGTAGAGGATGATGGAGAGAGATTCAGCAGCCGTGCAGCAGAAAGCAAAATCTAATCTTTTTCTCATTACCACTCTTTCTCGGTTAGTTGGGTTGATTTCGAGAAAATGGATTTCCTCCTTCAATAACTCCCAACAAATCCCAGTCAATTCTCGCTGCGCTTCCACCACCCATCGGAATGTTTCAGCTTACCCCCGATGCCAGTGTGTGCTGTGTGTATTTACACGCCATGGTACATTTAGCTATCAAGGGGGGGGGAAAACTCATGGATGTTGATTACCAATTGCCCAATCTCGGGAAAGGATGTGGATAGTTTGTCCATGTATATACACAAAACGCTGATTGTGTGTTGTGCACTGGATCTATTCGATCTATCAATGAGACAATATTCAGTCGCTCATGTACAATCTGCTGATCGACTGCAGCCGAGAAAAGCCTCCTGACTCAGTCGTGGAGGTGAGCAGAGGTTGTGTGTGTGCGTGTTCCCGCCTTCCTCTCCCTGTGTCTCTCCACACCCTCATCAATGGCGGCTTTAGTCCATTAGTTCAGAGGACTGGGGTCTGTGGGGGGAGCAGGAAATGGTC
>CAAKHB010002873.1:108556-123030 GCA_901007665.1 Aeoliscus strigatus | reverse complement strand
CATGCTAGCACAATACTGAAGAACACACACACACACACACACACACACACACACACACACACACACACACACACACACACACACACACACACACACACACACACACACACACACACACACACACACACACACACACACACACACACACACACACAAAACAGGGGCGTGTAATATGTTGTGATGTCTCCTCTATGGGACGCTGCTCTAAAGGACTGCAGAGGAGACGCTGTCCTTCTGCTCACGCTCATTGTCCTGCAGTAATACACACCACCCGTCAGCACAAGTAAACTGTATATACACACTACACCAACACATGCCAGCTATAAAAATACCTTTCTCCCCAATGTATAGAATCCCCTTCAGTCCCCTTCTGAACGTGAGGGACCGTAGACCTCCGTCCTTGTAGATAAGATGGACCGATAGCACATGAGCGCCTCATTGGTGACAGTATCAGTGAGGGTTTCCTGCTGATTATATTTACGATTGCCTTCATTTAAACAAAGCAGTCCATCAAGGCAACACTATCTTTTCAAGAAAACCTGGATCGCAGCACTTAAAAAAAGTGAAAATAAAGCTTCGGGGTTCTCAAATTACATTGATTGAAATAGATTCGCTTGTCTCGTCTACAGATTGTTCCACTGGATCGACGCATTTAAAAGCCAGATTCTCAATCTCAGTACTAACAACACAATTTTCAAAGACTTAAAGAAAGAAATAGTCTAGGGACCCCGTGCAGTGTAAAAATATTCCATACTTATCTACGCTAAGTATAGAACGTGTGGAATACTCAGGAAGTTTGCCAAGTCCCCAAAAATTCACTTTTCACATAAAAAAAGACTAGAAATCACTGTCATGAACATGTTTTGTTTTATATCTTTTTTCTTGATAAATGATGAGTCGATTTAAAATCTGAACAAATCCAACAGCTGTTTGGAGGCAAGAACAATTGAAAGCTAAAAATCAAGATATTTTACACTGGCACATTGGATTAGGCATGTTTAAATCCACTTAAATCCGCTGTAAAAATGATCGTGCCTCTTTTTTCCGGCATATTCCACAGCTGATATGTAGGTCATACAGAGATATGTCAAACTGGAGAGTTGCCATGTGTTCGCATTTACACACACATGTGGCAGCTGACTACAAAGAAAACACTCACACATGCACAAAAACTCCACCACCATCATCACCACTTTGCCGTCTCCCAGGGCAACGAGTATGGAATCTACTGAGCGGCATGTTGGGGGAAAAGACGAGAGGGGAGGAGAGAAGCAGGAGGAGGAAGATGAGAGAACGAAAGGAAAGGAGAGAAAACCAGCTCCAGCAAAACTTATCATAACACAGCTGGAAGACAGAGGATGCTGGAGGGGAAATTCCTGCTGTGGACGTACGTACGAAGTGATGGGCAATGCATACGCTGAAATATACACACATAATGTACCTCTGTAAACATTAAGCAGTGAACCATCCGAATGAGGCTAAAGTTAGAATCCTGTCTGTCAACTGTCAGAGCCTCTAGTATTATAATAAAGACCAAACTAAAGCACACAATAGCTGTGCTTCTTTCTATTGGCCTCCCTGCCCATCCCTCCAAATTACTTTGCTCCCCACGCAAATACCGTTTGCTCAAATCACTCTCATCATTTCTCCTCCTGTCGTCCTCAACCTCCTCCTCCTCCTGTTCTTCCTCTCTCTCTCTGCTGAGCCCTGCTGGTGATATTGGGTGTGGGGAGGGTACACAGTGGCTGTGCTGGCATCTGTTCGAAGAGCTGGACCGCTGCCAGCCACTGAGCATCGCTCTGGCAACCAGAGTCACGCTATTGGATTTATCTCCAACCAACCTGTCAGCTGATGCTCATTGTGGGCATAAGACGAGTGGGCATAGTCTCTTTGGCATTCGCACTGCCAAGGTGCCCAGAGGAGATTTTAAAAACGGGGGAGGAAAGGCCCCTTGGTGGGTGCTGACGGCCTTTTACAAAGAAGCACCCACCTTTGAGGGTCCCAAAGGACGGAGAGATGTGGTACAGAAGAGGACAGAGGTAGACTGAGAATGAGACAGTGACAGAGGAGCGTCAGCGGTAAAAAGGCACGGTCCTAACCTTTGGTTTAACAATTCATCTCTGAACAACTCTCCCGTCAAACAAGACAAACAGAACCTGCCGGAAGTGAAGCTCATTAAAATCCAATTTCACTTCCGTCAAGTATTGCCCACTAAATGTCGAATAATCCTAATCGCTCTCCTCAGTCAATGAGAAACGCTTGTAAATGCCACGGCATTCAGGCAGGAACCTCCCAGGGTATTCAGCGGCGGCCACCAGGACAAGTGAATGGTAGGTTTGGTTTGCGGCCGCCTATGATGAGAGATTAATCAATTGGCCGCTAATATAATAACTCAAGTAATTAGTACCGTGACAAATGCATAAGCCATGATTACTCGGCTGGTTGTCCGTGCAATTCCCTGACCGGAACGGATTTATAGGCGATTTGTTATTGGTCTATTTCACACGTCCTAAAAGACGTTATACGACATTTGATTGGCCGGTGTCGTGTGTTCATTGCTGTATTTTACACTCCAGTAATTAACAGCCTGCCCACAGAAACCGAGGCGCCCTTGAGAGCAAAAAAAAAAAAAAAATGAGCCAGTTCTTGATCGAAGAGCCACAGTATTTGCATGGCTGCATTACTCAGCTGTGAGATGTCAGGACACACAACACCACGTTTTTATCACCCCATTTCAGACACAAAACCATCTGAATTCAGACCGTTATAAGACGGTACAGGAGGATGAATCCACCCCGCTGATAACGGGACTGGCATTATCTTAAAACAGGCAAAGCAAGATAAAAAGGTAATAATAATATTATGAAATGCTCCTGATGTGACCCTGACAGGCCCAAAGGGTTTGTTTTCTTTGGGGCCGGGGTGGAGGGGGGGGGGGGGGGCAAATTAGTAGAAAATGAGGAAATTCCTGAGGTCATGTGACCTGACCTTTGATTCAGGATTTGTAAGTCTGTGCTCCTGTCTTTGGACTCACAACTGACTAGGATTCCAGTCGCATAAAGGCAACTTCTTAGTACCAGCAAAGATAATTCATTAGACAGATAATTGTTATCATCATGGTTTGTCTGCCAGCACACAAGAGTCAGACAAGGCTACTTACGACAGTTCTCCTCATCGCTGCTGTCCGAGCAGTCGTCATCATCATCACATCTCCACAGCGTTGGGATGCACCTTCCGTTGTTGCACTTAAACTGCCCAGTTTCACACTGCGGCTCTGTATGAGTTCCTAAACAAACAAAAAAGTCATCAGTAAGTTGCCAATAGCCCTCCTGATTCGCTTTTCTACACAACTGGTTAATGAGTTCAAAGTAATCAACAATATGACATTGTCAAGTCATTTTAAATCATTGTGAACAATATATCCACAGCATTTGGTGAAAAAAAAAGAAACTAAATGCACATGTTTGCAGCAAGTCAATTAAGGATGCAGTCTTATTCCCATCTGCTGCATCACTTTCACACATCATTCCTTGCTGTGTTTTAGATCTTTCCCTTTATTGCATTATTCATTCTGCTGGTTGGTGCCACTGCTGGCTGCAGACAACCGTTGTGTTGTTAACACAAGTTCTTTTTGAGCGTTTTGTATCTGCTTCTGCAACCACAAAGACAAAACACATGAACACAGCCTTGCGTCTCTGACGTCCGCCTGCTGCGTCCACACACGTGTTGTGTCTTTGTCACTTCACGTCTGCAGAACGCGGACACAAGTGATGATCCAGGTGTGAACAGCTGCATGGAGGTGAAGTCCCAACGAGGCACATTGTTGCAGCGATCATACACACACACACACACACACGGCGATGCAAATGCAGAGTCAAGTGTCTTTTACCTTTCGCGCAATGCAGCTCCATGAGTAACAAAAGCAAAAGGACCAGCTTCCCGACTTGTGTCCACATCTTTAAAATCCCGGGGAGGGTTGCGTTCAAGTCAAGTGACACAAAAACAAAACACCCCCAGTGAAGGATCTCCAGACCTCTCGATGGATCCGTGTGTTCTCGCCTCCGCCGGAGAGTGTGTGTGTGTGTGTGTGTGTGTGTGTGTGTGTGCGCTGGGCTGAGCCGCCTCCTTTCTGTCGGCTGCAGTTCGAAGCAGTGACGCTCAATGGGCGGGATGGTCGCAGGATGGAGCCTGTTTGGTTCCTGTGATCGGCGGAGGAACCAGTCAGGGAGGTTGTACCTGCACACGAGTCACAGCAGCAGGAAGCGTCCCATTCAACGGACACTTGGGGTTTTTAGGGTTTTTGAGTCTGCTAGAACTTTGTGACAGAACGTGGGCACGAGTTGAGAACATGTGGGAACAAGATCATCAACTCGTGACCACATGTTCTGTTCTTCTGGAATTGATGACCTCCAGCAAGCAGATCATTTCCACCAAAATTCTTAATCTAATATTACCGTCCTACATTCATTTAATCTACTCTATTAAATTCATTGATCATCAAAACATGCCTTTGTCACTAATGGTCAAATAGTTACTAAAAAAAGAGCAACCTTGTTACACAAATCCTGACCTCTGAGCTCGATTTCTCTGTTTCTTTTTTATTTCACTAGAAAAACAAAAAACATACCTCATTCTATTTAATACTTCTACATTACATGTACAGGTTTGACTTAAGTTTTATCTCATAATGCAATAAAATAACGGGGCATTAAAAAAGTTATATTTGTATTTGTGGTATTTGTGGAATCAGAAAGTATTCTGAGCATTTCATTTCATTCAACTTATTGTTCTCCATCACATATTTATAAATAAAGGTCATTGTCAGGTCTTTCTGTGGATTATTTAGCAAGAAGTCATGAACTTGGTGTGACACAGTCGCAGGAACCAAACATATTCAGTATAAATAATTAGAACTGAATAAGAAGTGTGTGCAAAGACAGAAAACTCTGCATACAGTATGTGTGGCTGGAATTCACTTTTGATTCGCTGGAGGCCACCATGTGCACAAGATGACTTTAACACATGAATCGACACATGAATAATGAATTAAACTACCATATAAATGCAGGAAGGGAAAACAATGATGCATTATTCAGGAAAAAGAGTGGGGACATTAAAATACTGGCACAGGTGCCAACAAATATTTCAAATAAATCACATGGACCTAGTTAGGTGGTTGCCAATCGATGGAGTACCGTAATACAAAAAGATACAAACGATTTTGACATTTATAAACTGCTGGCATTTCCATTTGTGATTTTACAACACAGATCAGAAACAATGTGCAGAGCTGGTGTACTCCTGCGCCCTCTGAGTTTTTTTCCCCTTTATTTTTCATGTCTGATTTGTGCACAGTATGATTCATGTCCTGCCACACATCATGTGTGTTGTGTCATCTCTCATCTATCAAGCCCAAAGGATTTACACCATGTGTGCTGTACCTACAGTTACAGCCCTGCAGAAGAAATGAGCCCAGAGATGTACGTGAATTAGAGCAGAAGAGTTAGAGCAACTTTGCCGTCCAACCTCAGTAGACAGCTGCTGACATCACTGTGCCGAATGAGCGTCAACATATGGATCAAAATCCAGATGCACAGAATAACTGGAATGTAAAATATCACTATTGTTGCATTTTCAAGGCAACATTTCAGAAGACGGTATACTGGATGGTAGAATATCTATGTGCTGTTTTAGTCTTCTATTTCTATGCTAATCTAATGTCAGTGCATACTAAAATGGAAGTAATAGCAAAGTTTCTCTTCCACTTCCACTCCACTTCAGATCAAATGTCACAGTGGAGAATGTCTCATAAATGACTCATAAAAGAGTCAAACTGCAGAACATTTTTGCAGTAAATGATGCTCAGAGAGTTTATTATTTATTCCTACAGTTTATAAGTATGTTTTATATTTCGATTTGTCAACCAGATCTGCACTTGCAGAGCCATCAGACTGGGTGAGAGGTGGGGTTCAATGTAATATTTTCAGATGAAGAAGTACTGAATTGAATACAGACAGCCCCTCTGACTAGACTCTTTTTCATGTCGACATCAGGTACGGCTCATGGATATTTCAAGCCATCTGTCACAGGACTATGATGGAAATCACGCAGCACCTCCAAAAGGAAGTCTGGATCAGATTCTCCAATGAACGCAAGCTGCGATAATAATTACAGAAAGTGTAACCGGAACTACAGAATCTGTTAACCTGCAAGAAAACATGTCAAAATATCATTTCTGCTTCTTGTATTGCACCAGACCTTTTCTGAGTTGATCAGTGAAGAATGAAATGACCTCAGCAGTTCCCCAAAATATACTGACTATCCAGCAACCATGTCTGACGTGAAGCTGTATGCTCGTACACCATCATGGTGCCTTCACACTTACATTCAACTGTTTCTGTTTCTGTTTTTTTACACCTCGAGGTCAAAGCCGAAATTGTGTTCATTTTTCATCCTTGCAGCACAAATCTGGAGCTAGCTCTTGCATTCATCTCTGCTGCAGGACAGTGAGAGGGTCTGACTGAGACCTTCAGACCTTTAAGATGATTACTCTTCTCCACTCGCTCTTTATCTCTCTTTCTGCCTCTATTTGTCAAAGTCCTCCCTACCGGAGTTTGTATACACTTCCTCTGCCGCTGCTCTTTCTCCTCCATCTTCCCTCTCTCCATCTGTCCATCCTCTCTTCCTCTCGTTCACTCTGGCCTGAGACAGATAGCGCTGCTGGGAGAAGGCAACAGAGCTGGTGGTCAGCAAATCGTCTGTCTTTCCCAAAGAGCATGGCTGTGTGTAAGCGTGTGTGCACGCGTGTGTGTGTGTGTGTGTGTGGACACAGTGTGGTGGGTACAGTACAGCAAGTCATCTGCTTTCCTGTCACAGCGTGTGACCCAAAAGCCATGAGCGAGGTCCGGTCGATAGTTGGCCAGGTGCCTGCTGCAGAGAGCGAGGCGATGGCTGAGACCTGTGACAAGACCTGATTAGCCTCACATGTTGCAAATGATTGTCACTATTTACCACTATAGAGAGTGAGTTTGTTTACTTCCAATTCCATGGAAAATTCAATTGCAAATGTGACATTTGGTGTGAAATAAGCCTTAAAAAGTACAATATGCAATGACAACTAATAGAAAAATACCAGCACACTAGATGCAGATTATGGAATTGCTCCTAGTGTTTTAATGAATTAATTTGTTTAGTTGTTTTATTGAGATGGAAGCCTTTTCAAATTGTGTGCTCTGCAAAATGTCGTAGCACATTTTGTATCACGCTGTACCAGCTTCCCTGGAAGCTTATGAATTTATGGGAGGTTTTTGAATGGCTGCATAATTCAGTTCATGCAGGCTAAATAAAATTTCCATCTCATCTACATAGTGGTCCCCTAAACTGTTACAAATTAGACCACAGGCCCTTGTTTGTGAGGATTTCTTTCAAGGAGTCCCTGATTCATTTTGCTTTTAAGTAAAAACTTTAAATTTGCAAATGAAATAGTCACACACTTTCTCATTGTGCTATCTATGGTGGGGGTTATTGTTTTTTTTTTTTTTTAATATGTTGTGCATGTTGTATACTTTAAGTCAGCTCAGTTGGATGGGTGGATCCCTGGTATCTGGTATCGACATATACGTGATAATGCACACTCAAGTTAGAACATAAATAACAGAATTATTCACAGCTATACCATCTCCTTAATTCATACTCTGTTGTTCTTACAAGCCCGTAGTAAAGAAACGGTTCCATGGCCCCGTCTCTCCTCCCCCATCATTATTAACTCTCACCAGCATCTTCTTGTATGTCGCTATTTCTGTCATAGCTTCAGTCCATTTATTATATTCAGGTGGGGATGTACTTTTCCACAAACTGAAGACATTTTTGGCTGCTGTGACCATCCTGACTGTTAGAACTGTAAGTCATGTTTTGACATGTGTTTGGTCACCCAATAAGCATAGTCTTGGTGAGGTGAGAATCTCCAGAGACGTTCCCAGGTGCTCTACTACTTTCACCCAGAGCTGTTGTATCAGACTACATTCCCATAACACATGAAGGAACGTCCCTGCCTTTGTTCCACATTTCCAACAGACATTATTAGGTAATAAACCCATCATATGGAGTCTGGAATAGAATAGAAATAGAATCTATGGATTGATACATATTGGGTAAACCCCCCTCCAGTCTCCCTGATATGTTTCTCAGAGTTTCCAACTATTCTCTTCCCTTCCTCCTCATTTAATTCACATTCCAAGTTCCTATAGTCTTCAGCCTCCTACAGATATCCTTATTTAACCCACTGAAATGAATAGAAAGTCTCTTACTGGGTTTGTCATGTGTAAATTGCCCTTTTCTGATACACTGTTTAATTTGGTTATATCTCCAGAAGTTGTCATGTTCTTCTAAGTCATACTTATGCAGTAACATAAATTCTCCACTCACAAATAAATCATTCACTTTACATAGTCACTTTGTTTCCATAAGACTGTTTTCTTCCTGATACATAAAACCAGGTTGTTCCATAATGAGGCATATATTTGTTTTACATGTGGCACACTAGGATTATTGTGAAATGCATTTTGATTATTCCAAGGAACCCCCCAGAACTCAATTAAGCACCCTCTGGGTGTTCTTGGATCTCATTTTGAGAGCCTCCTTCACTCCACTTCCCCGTCTTTCAATATTATTGCTTTGTCTTGGCTTATAAAGGTATTCCATCTAGTATTTTACGGTGCTAAGAGTGTTATATAAATTAAATGTGTTATCATTATAGCAAGCTCATCATTGCCTAGTTTAAGAAACCTGTGTTTGCCAGGTTGTTGCCTCAGCGTCAGCTGCACTAAATGTTCCCAATTGCAGGCGTATAAGTTACTTTCCAGTTTCATACCTGGGCTAACCTCTCTGCTCCAGGATTATACAGGCAGACTGCCAGTCTGTCTTCCACATCTTCTGCGTTTCTCAACCAACGCCACTCACTCAGTCCCTAACTGCAGTCTTCTTTTCCCTCGCCATCCATTCATTACCCTTACCTGCTGGCAATAAATCTGCCTTTACTCACCTTGTCCTTTGAGTCCTGCATTTCGGTCCACCTCAGTTCACATCATAACATTTGGACTGATGAGTAGGAGGACGTTCTCACAAAATAGCTTGGAGCAGCTCTTTTAAAAACACATATTACATCTTCTGTCATAGAGCTGATGACATGATGACAGTAGAACCTCAGTTCACACAATAGAACCCATCTCATTTTTAAGTCAACATTTCAAGTCTGTAAACATCTTTGATTCAGTGGATCTTCACTGAGTTCTATCTCCTGACGTGAGCTGATTCTTCACTGCATCTGGATGGCAAGCCAACAAACAGTGATGGCCAAGTTACCAGGACTAGTGTGTTCACAGAGTAGGGCGAGCCTGATCGCAGCTGGAGCTGTCAGAACTTACCAAACAGAGGGTAAGACCGTGTTTTAAAATGTCTACCAGAGGACAAATGATTTGAAATGTGTATGCTGGCTAATGAGTTAGCCCTGAGCTTGCCCTGCACCGTCTTTCTTTGAAGTAGCTGCAGCAGTACCTGAACTCAGTGGTCTTGAGCTGTCTGTCTCTGAATGACTAATTTTAAGGAAGTTAGTATCTCTTATCGTATGCCATACAGTAGTAGTGTCCACCTACCGTATCCTTATTGCCTGTTGGGCGAGGTGTGAACATGGTTGGCTGTATAAAAGCATAAATTGGTTTGTCTGAGAAACACAATGCCTTTTTATAAGTGAATTCTAATTCGTATTCATAATAAAACGCAAACCAGTGTTAATTCGGCAAATTCCATTTGAGTCTAAACCACGGGGGATAATTCGAACCAAACAGCTTGCAGTAGTTCATACATGAGCAGAGTTCAATTATCTTCTGTCCCTTTCTCTTTTTTTTCTGGCGATGGTTCATGAGCCCCAAATCTGTTTGTGCCATGCTGTAAAGTATCTGTACCTACAGTAAGTGGAATTTCTAACCACAAATCTGTCTCATCTCGTCCCTCACCTGCGTACTGATAATTTTGGCAGAATATCTTGAACAGCTTGGATTCAGAGGGACATGATCACACTGAGACATGAATTCATATCTTAAACCCCCCCATACATAATTCAAAGGCAGGAATTTTCTCATGCTCTAGTAATCTGGTTAAATAATTTGGGATTACATTGCCTCAGCTGCACACCAGTAAGGGGATCAGCTCTCTGCCCATGAAATGCCCTCTGTTGTGTGGTACAAAGGGCATCTGAGCTGCCCATGTATTTGCAGTGTGGATAAGCTCTCACTGGCTTTCGCACCGAACACAGGCACAGTTTCATATCAGGGAAGCTTTGTTAACAGCTAATGGGGCTGTTGAACGACACCCCCACACCACCCACACACAGACAGACAAACACACACCCAAGGCCGAGCTGTGACTTTGGACCAGACAATTTCATTAGGAGCATTCACTGGGGTTCAGACATTGGGTGGGTTGCTGAAGGAAAATCCTGTGAACTCTTTGACTTTAGCGTGCTGCTCCAGAGATTATGGTAAAAAAAATTAAAAGAACAAGGCAACAAATATGAGATGTATGTATGCAGCATATTGGATAAGGCTTACAGTTGTTGAATTGTTGTTCGAGAGCTGCATTTCCCTTTATCTTTAGAACATCTGAGCCAATTTCACACTCATGCATCTGGCTGTTTGAATTAAGCATGGCCTGCTTCCCTGTTCCCCATTGTCCATCTGCCAGATGCTTCTGTGCGAGTAGTTATGTTGACTCCCTCCACTGCTATTAGTATTCCCCCAACATAACCTGCTCCAGGGGTCCCAGCCTGCACATTAGGTCGCTTATTCAGATTGGTGGAGATGGAGACGGAGGGAAATCAGAATAAGAGACGTAATCAAGGGACTGAGAATGAAAGATAGAACAGAGTGAGAGCAAAGGGAGAAGGTAGATAGAGGTGAAGGTGAAAGGGGATACCGCAGCCCCAAGGAGCTGGACCGAGCCACACTCTTCCCTATGAGTTCTCCACCTCACCATCCCCCTGGGAGACAAGACAGAGGGATTTAAAGGGGCAGTGGAGGGAGGTAAAAGAAGCAGCCGGAACATTAAGAAGGCAGAGGTGAAAGATCACGGAATACGGCTGAAGTACTCACAGCTCAAGCTGGTCTACCAGACATTTAATTGTACATCATCAAATTGTGTACAGGACTTTAAAACTCCATCTAAGAGGTACAGCATGATTAGGTCACATGTTCAGATTAAAAAATGGCTGCTCTCTGAAGACGTCATGTTCAGACACAATGAATAGTTCACACTTGACTATTTCTGTTTTTACCTTTAAGAGCAGAAATTATTTGGTGTCCGGTATGTATGAACACAAAATTACAGCAATTTGCTGTGACTTTGTGTCAAGGTGTGTGAAATTCACAGAAAACGAATGAGTCAGGCAGTCATCGACAGGTTCAGGGTCGGATTTGCTGTCCTCATGTTCTCTCACCTCCACCGTTTCCCACAGTGATTATCATAACAATATCATTAGCACAGACCAATCGGCTCATCTCAATGCAGATCATAAATGGCAATTATTTTTCACTGCAGTTCCATATGTGACAATGAAACTGATAGTTTCCACGTCAATGTGCTGCTTGATGTATAATTTCATATTGCACTTTCATCTTTCTATATTATGGGAGAAGGTTTATATTGCTTGAAAATGCTTGTTTCCTTTATCAGTTTTAATATATGAACCCTTTCCATCACTATGAATGAATCTGAGCAACAAGCAAACATGTAATGTTCACATGAACAGATGACCTATAGCTCACCTTGCCTTATCATCAGCACATTCATATGCAGTTTATCTCTCATAATCCTCCTGTATTTTGATTCTCCACATGCCTTGACATGCAAGAAGGTGACAGAGGACAAGAGTCATGACGACGGGAGTGTGCAATGTGTCTTCGCCTTCTAAAACACAAGGGATGCCCAATTATTCTCTAGTCAGTGGGGGATTAAACTGGAGAGCATCAACAATGTTAATGAAGTGAGATGGAAAGCAGGCTAGAGGGACAACCTGGCTTGTGTTCAGACAAGCATTTAAATGGAATTAGGAACAAGGGGATGACGACCGAAAATTAAGATCAGGGCTAATCCTTCTGTCCAAGCAGTAAACAGCAGCAGGAGGAGAGAAACAAATAGAAAGGAACAGACTCGTTCTCTGCAACTAACAACTACAAATTATATATTCATGTACTGTATTATATTAACAACCAGAATATGTATGTCGAGTTGGAACTAAGAGGTATACATGTGCCAGCAAAACCCTTCTTCCTTACATTGTCTTCATAAGTGGGAGGACTATTTTCCATTGTTGAGCAAAACCCAAATTTCAAGTCCTGACATGTAAACAAGGAATCATCAATGAGAAAAGACCCTTTCCAGACATGATACTGTTGTTCAGTAGGTTGCAGGCTGGGTGATAATAAAGCAGTTTGTGTCAGTCGGAGATGGTAGAGCAGACAAGAATGACAGAGATAAAGAATGATGAATGTGGAGCTGGAACGAGAGAACAAATCATCGCTGGCCTTCGGTTGAACATAAGGAAGAGTGCTTACTCAGCTTCACCATGTACAAGTGAGTTATGTCACTTACCACAGTCTGGTGTGTTTGCACGTATGTGCACTGAGGGGCATTGTTTGATGGAGTTGCGCATGCAGAGGCAGGAGCCATGTTTTTCTGATATGAAAGTGAGTTTGTATGTGAGAAGAAGAAGATGAATGAGGGTAAGAGATGCAGCATCACACTGTTGATTTCCTTCCCGGGGGGTTTTGCTGTTGTATTGCAGCGATATTGTGCACAAACAACCTCCTTGGGGGATTAGGTGTAAGGACTTAGACAGTGACAATGGGGCTCTACTCCGTTCTTCTGCGGAATCCCTCCTGTGCACAGTGATAGGGGTCAGCTTAGACCACCACGTGTTGCCACCATGGAGCCAAGCCTGACAAGAGGCGATTAATATAGGTCAAGTGCAGCTTTGGCAAGATAGGCTTTGTCAACCCTTAAAACCAGCTTGAATAACTTGAAGAAAAGAGATTGTTGGGAAACGAACAAACCAAGAATTGTGTTTAGATTTGCACGTCATATATTCAATGATGTCACACTTGTCACACTGACACTGTGCTATTACAGTAATTTGGATGGCACAGATCTGGGTTGTTTGATTTCCGCCAGAATTCCCATCTCTTCAAAACTCAAATAAGCCACAAAACACATCTGCCGCAAAACAAAACAATTTAGCCGAAGCATCAAGCTTCTTTTTCCCATCCTACAACAGCTGACACCATATGTCCCTGTTCTATAAACTAATGGTGTGGAGCTTAAAGTGGGTCAGATGTGTATTCCTCTTGGGTCGCCCACACAACAGCAGAATCATTTGTTTCATTCAACTGGGTCCCAGGATGGCTGAGTAAATTTCTTGTGGTTTGAAAAATCCTGACCGTATGGTGTTTGCACAGCGCAGAGAATGCTACAAACACACAGAGGAGCATCGAGCATCCTATAAAAAATGAATTCAATCACAATATGTGATGAGCATAAATCATGTCACCAGGAGAGACTAATATTTCACTAATTTAGTGGTCGTTTGAGCTAATGATGTTTTTTAGCCTCTGTGTAATAATGCTAACAATATTACAGCGGAACCTTGTGAGCGCTTTGCATTGATGTTTATCTCAGGATCTTGACCACTACTGGAGCCAGCAGATTGTTTCCATGTGAGAGACTTTGCCCTACAAACCTCCATTATCCTCTTAACCACTAACGACGTGCAGCGGAACAGGTTCTGACGACTGCTGTGCCTGCCTCTCTGCTTTAATGTATGAAACAAATCAAGGTTTCTAACTATTCCGTTGCTTCACTTTCCAGGCTGCCTTATGTGTTTTGTCACCTCTTCATGATTATGCCGTGGCTCTATTGTGGAACATTTACTGGGAATCAATATTTGTTCTGCTCCAAGCGATCAATACTTTGTGCTGCTTTGCAGTTTTATGTGTTTGGCTCTTTGGAGGCACACCAAAAACAATGAGTGCCAGAGGCGGTGGTTCTGATACACGCACCGCTACGGGTTGTCTTTTATGACTACGGGGAAATTTCAGCCAACGCAGCTCAGGACCAAATAAACACTCACTGTATGAAACAGAAATTGTTCTGCAAGTAATTTACCGTCGAGACAAGACACCTCAACTATACAGTTTAGTAAACATCGTCCTGTGGAAAACCCAATAGCCTGTCATCACAGGGAGCTGTTTGCATTTCCATCAAATTTGCCTCTATGCATACTGTGCGATGGACTGCACTGCTGGGCTGTGTTTATTTTAGGGGACAGACTCAGCGAGCCTCCAAGTGCTTGTGGAGATTAGACTGTGAGGGCGCACGTTGTTGCTAATGACTGAAAGACAGACGACGGGTGTTGGGGGGGGCGGGGG
>CAAKHB010002873.1:79403-97936 GCA_901007665.1 Aeoliscus strigatus | reverse complement strand
AACCCCCCCCCCCCCCCAGAAGATTACACAGCATTTTCATGAACGACTTAAACCGGAGAGAGATTACACTATGAAACAAAATCCTATCAGTTAGAATTATAAATTACAAGATCAATCTCAAAGGACAAAAGAAACATTAATTTCAGATGACCTGCTGCGATTGCATCTGTGCGCGGAGAGAGTTCGAAACCCCGTCGGCAACACACATCTGTATGAGCGCATTAGTCTGAGACATGTGAATCAGAGAAATGTGGATCAAATGCTATGCATCATAGGCCGACAGAATAAAACAATATGCATGCACTTGCCTGGAGATACACACAAGAACAAATATGCATACATGGACCCTAAAGCGAAATAAAATACTTGTTTATGCCGTACCAATCCCTGCTTATACACTGCTTATACACGCTAACGTGCAACTCCATGTGGCGACACACTGACTCACTGACACACTCATACATCACAGGCACACTCTCTAAACCCACAGGACCAAAGCTACAGGCCAAATGTGTTTAGTGACTCCTTTACCCAGACGCCTTTCCGCGTGATATGGCGGCTAATGCGATATAATTAAGACTGCATCACTCCGAAGCGTTTAGAGGGGCTGACACACAACTAGAGGGCAAAAAGTTCTGTTATTCTGGGTACAGCGAGAGGTTGAGGCTTCTGAGATAGGAATGGCTGTGGAGTGGAGGGAATGTGTTGTCGATGCAAATCAGCAGTGGAAGTGGGCACGAGTGTGGAGGGGCGAGTGCCTGCTTCACATAGATAAAGTCACAGTGAAATACTCTCGAAATTCAGCTCGCTTTATTTTTACTTTAAGTGCACGTTGAGCTCAGAGACTCTGATTGATTCTGGTAGTGTCTGAAAAACCAATTAGTTGATTATCAGAGGAGAAAATAACTATATTTTAACAGTTGCAGCATATGTACTTTTCTTTAATAGTTCTAGAAATGAGATCCTTTTAGACTTTAATAGTGGCGTCGAAATGAATTAACTGAATATCCAGATTTTCTTTGTCAGATGCAGCCCTTTGTGTGTCTGTGTACAGCCGGCGCGGCGTGTAGCAGAGTATCTGTGGAAGCAGCAGGATGAAATATCTTAATTATTAAGGTTGTTTGGCTTGGAGGTCTCTTAGAGGTGTTTTCTCTTTTTTCTTATCAACAAAAACAAAATGTTCTTGACTTACAAGTGCTGTCTGTTATCGTGACCTGATACAATGAATACAAGAATGCATAGGTGTTGGCGGTGGTGACGTGTTTTTTGTTTGTTTTGTTTTTTTAAATGATGATATGAGACTATGAAGATGCAAAAGAGTCAGTCAGGTATGGTGCACGACACAGTTCTAGGAGTTTTTTGTCACAAACCGAGAAAACAGAGACGGAGCAGGACACGATTCTCCGTGGATGGATTTACTGAGTCCTGAGCAATCTTCAGCGGTTTAAACTGACAGAGCTCAATGGTGAACTGTAGATCAGATAAAAATATCAAGAACATGTTGAAATCTGTGTTCATCTCTGTAATTCGCTGGTGAAATTTCTAAAATGGGCGTGCGCGTCTCTGTACCCACCACATTTCAAAGTGACGCCCATGCAGGAATGCACATAACCCATGATCTCATAGGGCTGAGTGGTAAAGCTGGAAATATTTCTGCAGAATCCCAGACAAACTATGATTTGATACTCATGGGCACCAGCTGTCCCCCCCAGTGAGACACTTTTATTATGAGACAAAGACACACACTAGATAAAACCATTTTAGTACGTTGCACCTCTACAACTTACACTAAAATACCTTAGTCTGGGAAGAAATTGTTGGAATACAACCAGAAGGAGAGCAATGAGGGAGGAGTGGGTCGGGGGGTCTCACCTGAAGCATCCTGCTTTAACGAACTCTTCTCTCTCATCCCCAGTACAGAGCTTTAAAGAGACATGTGCCCAAACAGAGATAAATATAAACCTGTGTCACACTGCTGCCGTGTTTCCTCCGTACTGCTACAACAGCCTCTCGTGTGAGACAGCAACATGTTTAGGTGCTCGTGACCTTCCTCGTTATCCGGTTCACACCGTATCGTCGGTTCAGGAAATAGCACACAAAGTTCATCTCACTTCGGCAGCTCTGTGGGGTTTTTTTTAGAACTCCTGTGACAGTGTTGTGGGTAGTGAGTCAAAAACACTTTCCTGCTTTACACTTCCTCCAAACGGAAACTCTTCACATTAGCACAAAACAAGGAGGCATTGGATTGATAAAGTCGGTGCAAAGAAGTGACATTATTTCACGTTTCAGAACTGTCTGTGACACGTATCTGTCAACTACTTCTGCCTCCATCACTACATTCGCTCATCTCAGCTACTATTCGACGATGGGATGAACTCCACGTCATTACCTGACCCTTCTTCAGCTGCTTTAGCCTTGAAGAAACTCAATAAATGTACTTTTTCCAACAAAGGCTGCAAAAAGCAATTTGTTGTCAGAACGTCATCTAGAGTGTAATCTGCTCCAGGCATCTGCTTTATGAAAAAAAAAAAAAAAAACAACAACTGGCTGAAAGTTTGCACGAGTCACCTGAGTGACACACATTGTTTCCTGTTTGTTTTTTATTCATTAATCCTAAGTGAGCCTTATATGATAATATTCAAATTAAAAAAATGTTATTCCTCTTTCAAGGAAAATGGAGGCAGGAGAGGCAGGAGGTTCTCCACCTTTCATGCCTCCATCTTTGCCTCTGTATTTCATCCCTGCTGCCTCCTTTTATCACAAACTGATGAACTCCTGGTCAGTTGTTCGGTCTGTCCATCCTGTTCTGTCCTATCGATGCACCCCCACCCCTCCCTAACCATCAGTCATACACACACACACACACACACACCTCCTGCATCTGTTATGGCCCTATTATCATTTCAAAGAGTGCAGCCTTGAAATAACATGTGAATTTTAAATTGGTGCATCAAGGAACAGTCAACATGGGCCCGGCTAGTCGGTCATGAAAGATGCAACAGGAAAGTACACATCTGTAGCACAGACAGGCCAGCTTGGAGCAGCATATGACGGCCCGAGCCAGAGATCAAACACTCTCCAGCAGGACCACATTTGGAGGATGCCGTTAGGGGATTGGTTTTGTCCCTGAAGTCTCTCCCGAACTCAGTCATTTCAATTATGTTTTTTTTTAAACGTCAATTTTTGGGTTGTCATTCTGGGTGACCCCCTCAGGAGACAAACTGTTTGCAATTTAACACCCATCGTAACACTGATGGACTTCAATGTGTTCTATTGTACATCCTGGTCACTGGAAGGTGAAAGAGAGCAATTTGTGAATCAAGGTAGAAATGAAATAAATGCAGCATCACATTCAGCTCAGCCAGTGAACTCTGTTTGTGAAAAGTGACCACTGCTTATGTACAGCTCTTATATCCCTCACAGGATTATGACTGTGATATAAGTTCAGAGCTGTTCTTTATTATTATATCATCATTTGAATGATAATTCAAATTCAAAACACAATGCGTTCCACATGAACAAATATGATCTTATTCATGTTCTGATTCCAGTTCGTCATGAAAATCAATTCATCCACAAATATTTCTTTATATTATTGGACATGAATGTCATTTGTTGACAAATATTTCTCTCTCTCGCTCACTATGTACGTGTACATTTACATTTTGAGGTTGTGTGACCCTGTTTTCCCATAAATGACAGTAACGGTATGTGACTGACATATGTAGTTCGGCCTCGAGGTTTGCAAGATGACCTTGTTCCTTGTCACGTCTTTAGTTGTCCCCTGCAGCTTGTTTTTGTGGGTGGGGAGTTGTGTTCGCATATATATATGAAATGCCCCCGTTTCATTCCCCTGGGAACATGATTCCTTCTGTTTGTCTCGGAGAAGCTGCACAACGTGTTCAGAGACGTTGCCCGCTCGCTTTGACAGCAGCCAGAACTGCCGTGTTCTTGCGTCTCTCCTTTTTTTTTTTGTGTGTGTGTGTTTCCGTTGCCTTCTCAGCGATGGAGGAGAGAAGAGCACAAACACACGCACACCCTGCTGGTCAGGTGTAGGTCGATAAGCAAACAAGATTGCCATCTTTGCTTGTCACATCAGAGTGACAGCCACAAAGGACACATCGCTGGTGTCCGCGCTCGACAGCCAGTGACATTTAACTGAGCTGCACACAGATTGCGATGACCCCGAACTCCCCACACACGAACGCCACACCTTCACAAGCAGATACGTATCTGCACACACACACACACACACACACACCACCCCCCCAAATGTCTTCCACTCACCCTTTTTCATACACACTTCTGCCCTCTCCTCCTCATTCAGCAGCTTCTGTTTCTCTCATGTTGCCTCCAGTTGTTTGCATCTTCTCCTTCCTCTCTAATATCATGACTTTTTCCTACTTTTTCTGACTACAACCATCTTTGACGTGTAACAGTCATTTCCTGTAGGCCGCAGAAGAACAGTAGGCATGCTGACTTCCAAGCTCTCCCTGAGAAGTGGTGTTCGCTCAACAGTGCAAGATGAGAAACGGGTTTCATCTAAAAATACCTGAGGAGAGGAGTGGCATCAGAAGGTTCACCCACATTTGAGTTACTGTAAGATATTCTCAAGGGATTTTTGGCTGAATATACTGTATTGTGGATTCTGCTGTCCATTTTTTTCAAGCTGGCAGGATTTCAGTGTTTGCTACACCTCAATACAATGATATGAAATCAAGCTGACAGTTTTTAACAAGTGGAGTAAAGAGCTGGGATGAATTTAATCATCATATGACGTTCAGTCTGGGAAGGTCTCACATCAACAACAGCATTCCTGACTGGAATGTAATATGGTGATATATTTATCCTTAAGACCGGGCTGGACCAGCGGTAGAACTGAGAACTGAGAAATTATTTCTGTTTCAATGATCGCTGGAGACTCCGCTGTGAACGGCCCATGCAGGGAACCAGGGAGCATATTCCATAGACCATATTATCACTGGAGACTGCTGACTGTGCATTATGCAAAACGTACTGTATGTCACTTTTTTTTTTTCTGCAACATCAGTCCACTCATAGTCTGCAGTGAGTTTGTTTAACACGGAATGAACTCATGAGCTTTGTACTTTGACATGTATTTGGCGTGATAATCAAATTAGACGGACAACTTCACAACATCTCATACAAGCAGACATTTCTTCCAACTCAGTGTGACACTGAGATATTTTGGCAGGGTGCAAGTTCAAGCGTACAGAACCGGGTCTGAACTACGACAGACGTTTGCTTGTGTGTGTGGGGGCGGGGGGGATTTTGCCTGCAGAGATTCAGGAGATTTGATTGCGCGCTTGAGTATAAGTACATAGACTTTAGTGTGAGGTTCTGGCTGCACTCGCCCTCAGGAGGCAGATGGGAACCATACATTTTAACACTTTCCACTGAAAGAGAAAGATACACAGCATGATGGTGCAAGAGATAGAAACATGATGGCTGGAAGAAAGGGAAGGGTCAGGAGAGAGAGTGGAAATGAAGATATTGCTTCAAAAAGAAGTTTTACTTCCCTCATAGATTTACTGTTATTGTAAAAGATGTCAAATTCACCATGAAACACATTCATGTCCGTTCCTATCATGCAGATGATAAAGAAGAAAACACTTCATCATTCAGACCAAATGTAATTCTCCCTAATATTTTCAGACAATTTACATAAATTGTTAAATACTACACTAAGTGCTCTCTTTGCAAAGCCATTTACAATTAAAAGGTACTTCATTTTCAGCGGATGTGACTTTTATCTACATAAATGCTAATTATGCTAATTTTGAAGCAGCCATCGGTGCAGATTGAACCTGCTACACCTGGGGTGCAGCTCCAAGAAATATGTTCCATTGTCATGAAGAGAGATGAGGACAGCTGCAGCCAAAGATCATGCTGTTCTCCTGATTAGGATGTTTGCTGAGCGCTGCAGCTATCCAACAAACTCCAGTGAGCAGACCTGTAACGATCTATGGTACATCAGGTTGCGTGAATTAACAGGCTCACACACTAAGTACAGGATTTGTACTTGTTAGATGGCACTGATAAAAATCCAGTGTTCCAAAGGCAGCTAATCCTTGGTAATGGATTCACTGAGAAGGCAACGCATCCAAGGGGGCTTAAAGCAAGAGATTCTCCCCACGTACTCGTTTCCTGCTCATCCTGTGGTCCTGTGATCGGTGTAATCTCACCTCAGGCGCCACGCGTTCATTTAGACCACAGACCTGGAGACTGAAAGACATTTTTCTTTCCACTGACATGTTGTTTTCTCCGTTCTTTTTTTTTTGTTCAAAGAATGCAAAGAAGAAATGAGAAAAAAAAGATGTACACACAGAGGGGTAAGAGAGGTCAAACACAAATAGTGTGATGTGATTAAATGCCTGAGAGCCAGGAGGGTACATCCATATCACTCGTCACCAGACAGTCACACACTTACGGCCAATGAGAAAAAAAAACACATGCTAATTGCCAGTTAGGGACCCTGTCAGTCATCTGGAAAGACCCTGGAACCAAATTTGCATAATTTCCCATATATCTTGCCAACCGGCATAGAATAACACTCCACAGTCCAAAGTGATCGTTTATTTATTGTGACATTTGACTTTGTTGGCCAGTTATAGCCCCCCCACACACACACACACCCCAACCCACCCTGACCCCAATTTCCCTATTTTTGATGTTTTAAAATACTATTGACTATTCATGTAGAGTATATGAGAGAAGCCACACCTCAGTGACTGGAAATTGAGGAAAGGGGGGTCAGACAGGCCTGACAGCTAAATATAGCCCCCCATGTATATTATAATAAGGGTATTATAATGCGCACCCCTCTGATTATAATCAGATTACCTGTCAAAACAGCTTTGAAAAACACAAGGTCTTATTACACCAACATCATGCTTATCTTCATAGTAATTTTGTCTTTACCCCTTAAAAAAATATGATTTCAGCATATTTTAGAAAAAAAATAACAAATAACAAAAATAAAGATTACTGTCTAAAAAAGGTTGAAAAAAAGCCACAAACATCTGACAAAGAACCTGGGTGAACACATTGATTATGGGCTTGTTTTATATGTGTGTTTCATTATCTGACAACTTCAACAAATCTTCTTTCCACGTGACCTCCAAACAGCAAAATCACTGTCACCAAGATAACGAGGCTATTTTTAGACATTGAGCAATGGTTTGCTGTGAAGGAAGTAGCGACCAGTAATTAAAATATAAATAGACTTTGGAGAAAAGATGGAGCTGACTAGAGGTCATTTCTTATACTTTCTATTTTTATTATAACAAAGGCAGCGTGGAGCCTGGACCCGATCGGTCAAACCTTTGTTCTCTCTTCTGTGTTTTTGTATTTTGCAATATGTAACTTTGAGCATCCTCTGGCACAATTTCCTCCAGGATAAAACTTTAATTTAGGATAAAGCTTTATTTTATCCTATCTTTAGCTCTTAGAACAGACTTTAAAGAAGTTGCAACTTGAGCCTATAGGCAGAACTACGTCTCTTCACAGTGACCAAGTGGCTGCTGTCAGCGCACGGCGCTCTCGCAGTCTTACTAATTAAAAGCTGATCGTGTATAATGGGTGGGATGCATTATGGGGATAAAATCAAATGAAACTGGGATTTCACAGACACAGAGATAAGAGAGAAAATGAATAGATTAGTCAAATGTAATAACTAATTAGAGGCAGCAGTGGCGCTTGAAGAGCCATAACTGAGGCCACGAATGACTGTTTCGATTTGGGCAGCCTTTGTTCAGAAGACAGTGAAAGAGAAAAAAGTGGAAACCTCCTGAGGCTTAAAAAAATCTATGGATGAAAAACATCTATTGTTCTTTTATCCTCCTCCAAAAAACGGTGACATCATTGCCGCTGTCTTTTGAAAGGATTCTTCTTCGTTTCCTGTGCTTGATTGTGTTTCTTGGCTTCACTTGAACACAACACGACAAAATACATTCCACAGAAAATGCAGTTAGTTATAGGCTGTAAAAAAGCACTGAGGTTCAAAAGTGAATAACGATTGTGGCTGTCATGTTGACTCAAGGTAAGATTTGAATAATTTAAATCAGTGGAGTCATGAATTATATAAATTCTTTCCCAGCAGCAGTGCAGTAAATAATTACATATACAACAACAACTACTAATAATAATAATAATAATAATAATAAGGATGATGGTAATAATAATTTATTATATGTATAATATTATATAATATTGCAGACCTTTAGTCACATTATGCTGTTAAAAAGAGTCAAATCTCAAGTCTTTTTTAACAGTCCAGTGACAGATATTGTAAATGTTGTGACATTGTGCTCTCACCATCTACCTCTGGAGCTGCTTCTCTCTACTATTCCTGATATCATCCTCAATGTTTGTGTTATTTTGAAGTCTCTCTGTGATGGTACTTAGATGATGAGTGAAACTCTTGTCTTATCTGTATTTCAGCAGTACGTGTCTATTTTACTCAGAGGTCATTGCAGCATTTTGGTTTAGCCGTTGACCATGTCATCCTGAAGGCCCATCATCTCCTCAATTTATAGATGTATCTGCCCCCAGACCTATGTACCGCACTCCACTTCTTCTTCTTCTTCTCTGGCTTTCATTGGTCTTGTCTTACCATATTGATGTCTTACTAACCTAATTTGTTTAACTTAAATATTGTACTTTTGTACAATGTATTGTATTGCTGAAATATTGTACATTTGCTGTATTCCACTGCTGAAATTTAATATGGTTACAAAGGGGGGGGGGCATACATTAATATTGTTTACAAAACTGTAGTGATATTAATTAATGCTGCCTACTTGAACTGCTGCTGTTAAACTTTCCCATATGTGTTCAGTTCCACTCTGTCTTCCACTGTGTAACATAAATGTGTTGAAATAACTGAAATAAAGAGCCATCATCATAGTCTTTCAAGTTGTGGATGAATCAGTAATCTGGTGTAGACTTCCAAATCTCCTATGTCTCAAAAATGTTTTGGGAAATGAAGAGTTTGATTTCAATTTATGACAGACGTGTTCACTTTTAAGGCAGTTAAGATATTGAAAGTTCTGCAAAGCATCTTTTATCTCTATTTGCCAGAATCTGGATAATCCCACAGTATTTCACACTTTGACATAGACATAGCGGTGTGTTTAAAGTGTTTCTGTGTTTCCCAGCCAAGTACCTAAGGTAAAGGTTTGTCAGCCAGACTCCACCGTGGGAGTTTTCACCTTTCTACCTTGCATTTACATTTTTGTGCAGCACGGTTGCATATGAAGGTAAATTGCCTGAGATTTAACTGATTTCTAAATAAACCACCCAATGTGACTCCCAGACCGACAAATAATGTCCAGACTACAGAAAAAGAGACTTATTGGAAGGGCGTCAGATGTCAAGTAAGGACGGAAAAGCATCAAAGATACATTAAAGTCTCAGTGGAAGTGCATACAGTGGTGGTTTGGTTCAGTTGACACTGATCATATATTTATTTCCTCTTCTCTTTTGAAGAATGTGAGCTCCTCCAGATGAGTCCTGCTCTGTAGTCGTCTTCAAAGTCAAAACCTGTGATGTCCAGTCCTCTCTGTCTTTTTTATTCCATTTCTTCTCTCCCTCTTCATACATGTTGTTTTTCGACTGCTAAAAGAAAGTCAGTGTAAACGAGCATCTGCAGGTTTGTAATGTCTTCAGTGACGTATCACCTGTGTCCTCTCTCTTCTTCTCTCTGTACAAACCCTATGTGGAGGATGGTGTTACATCATTATCTGTAGATAAGTCAGGGAAGGAGACAATTAGGACCCAATAAAGTGGAAAAAGCATAGATAGTAGTAGTAGTAGTAGTAGATGCAGATAGGACCATACTTATTCATAATAATGCTGTTTCTCTTATTGTTATCCATTCCATCTTTGTAAAATGCAATTTATTCATGTTAGCAGCAATGCAGGACTAACACCTATGGTGGTATTTGAAAAAAAAAAAAAAAAGGGGCGACAGTTCTGGAAAGCTAATTTGATTCATGAATAGATTTAATGGAAGACACAGCGAAGCGTGAGAACATCTATAATGTACCGCTATACATTCTTCCCAGTTGTCACAGGCAGTGAGCAGAGAGCGGAGATGAGGCGATGCAATACTTACCAGGCTCAAAGAGTGTGAGCAAAACCCAGCTGCAGCTCTGCCCGCTGCCAGCACATGATGAGACACATGGGTGCGAAGAGCGGCCTCACAGTTAGCATCCACCCGTCTGCACAGCATCTCTCTTCCCTCAGCCGGCGCCCTGTTTTGCTAGTCGTTTTTAAAAGACAATTTAAACTCAAGGTCACTGGCCCATGTTTTTAATATTTATCAAAGTCGGCACTGACACGATGAGAACAGCTTTTGTATATTTGTGTTGTTACAAGACGTTTGTACATCTCTCTGTTGCCCAGTAACATCCACATATAGGCCATGTCCACACAGTGGTCTATATGTTTACGGTGTGTAAATGTTTTGCATCGTTTTGGCCGATCGTCCAGACGGATCTTGAGACAGATCTTGAGTCTGTATGTCTGCGGAGCTCTACGTCAAATCTCGCCGCTGTGTTTCGTGTTTTACGGAGAAAAAAAAATCTTTTTTTTGTCATTTAGCAGCAGCCACTGAAATCGATCTTGTTGCCACAGTAACTCTTCTTCTCAGCATCATTTTCCGCTCACTTCTCTGGTCAAAAATCACATATTTGACGGTTTTCATTTGCTAGGCTAGGCTTTTCTTTGTTTACTCCAGGTGTCAGCGACTCAAAGTGAGAGGATTATGTTACTGCAGTAACACTTTTGTCTCTCTTGTCAAAAATCCCAGTTTGAACGGTTTTATATGCTCGGCAGACAAGGAAGTCCCATGTAGCGTCTCTTCTTTTCCGTTTTTAGCCACCTATTGGCCTGAAGTATGAACTACAGCCTGCCGATGCATTTTCGCAGATGCATTTGGATACAAACGTTCTTGATACGGAGCCGAGGAAAACGGGAGGGGACATTGCCGGGGATCTCGCTCATCACCATAATTTGGGAACTACAGGTGATTCCAACAAATACTGTGGAATCCGAATGGACTTTTTTTCTCCCCCCACCTTCACCAAGGTCATGTTCTACCTTAGAGGTGGTAGGTTTTGTGAAAAGCTACCGTTCAATGTAGTTTAAAGTACATGTTTTATAAAGTAGGTTTATCAGAGATGAAGAACTCTTTCTTTCTCTTTGCAGACCTGTTATGACCTCACCATCATTTTTACTGATGCTGTTTATGAAATTAATCTGAGGGCTCTGAGGGCTCATTAGCCATATCACCAGCCGGGTGTCTGAGGGGATATTGCCTTCCATTCATAAATCCCTCTGTCAGATAGCCCCAGACACGCTAGAAACAACAGAGGCAGATTCAATCTGATATGGGTGCTAGAACCAAATTGGGAGACTCTTGTTCTTCTGTTATTGGAACGCAGGTATCTCATCTCTCTGAATGAGGAGGCTGTGAATGTCACCAGTCAGTGAGACAATGCTTGAGAGCTGGTGAGCTGAGGGGAACAAGTGTGTGTCTGCAACACTGACTGCAATATTTAACCTATTAACCAGAGCCTAAAACTGATTAAATGAGATACCAGCGTGTCACCAGCGTGTGATGAGCTCATGACTGATGTGACCACGTCACTGCTCGAGTACTCTTCCATCAGTTAACACACACTCTCTCTTCTCTGCCCACTGTTCTGATGGCTGGTTTGGACCGATGTTTTTTTTTTTTTTTTTTTTGCCCCTTAAAACCACCTCAGGGGTCATAATGATGTAAAAGAAGTCTATCAAATTGCCCCTTGAGGAAAATGTATTAGTAGTGATTTTTTTTTAGGCGTCTGAAACGTCTTAGAAGTGAAGGTTGAGACCCACCTCAGTACAGTATGTACACTCGCTGGGGTCACATGACCAACCAACACGTGACTGAAAAGAAACAAACAAACCAAAAAATGAATAAGTAAATAGTAAGTAAATCAATAGTAATAATGAAAAACATTATAAGAAAGCATATGCATACTGGGTACGTTTGTGTATAATTACACTCATGTAGTATAAGATTTTGAAAAATGTTTGTAGAGGCGTCTTTAATCACACAGTGAATCATGAGTAAGTAACTCACACAGAAGTAGCAGAGAGGAGACAGAGCTACTGAGGGAACATGTGCTGAGGTCTCACTGACGTTAGGCTCAGACATTGTTCAATTCAATTGCAACTCAATTATATTTTGCTTTCGATAGCCTATAAGGGGTGAGGAAAACGGACAGACCAGCAATAGATGTACAGACAATGATAATACTTGCTCGGTGCCTGATCGACCGTTCCCTCGCCAGTCTGGGCCTTTGGCAGCGTAGCGAAGGGCTGGTTCAAGGCGACCGTGAACCTGTCCTCACCAAAGCTATGTGGTGAAGCCTTAAATCTGTCATTCAATATACCATGATGCTCGGATCAGGAAAGCGCAAGACGTAGATTATATCCTCAACGACTTTTCATCGCATGGCTACCTTAACCTGACTCATTACAATTTTACTTTACAGTATTAGCAGGGGTGCCGCATTCACGTCCTTGATCCCCAGACAGCAACATTCAATGCACAGCATGCCTCTTCTCATCCCTGGTCATAATAGCTTTGCCTGCGTTTGATCCTGCATCAGACAGAGTGGGTTGTCAATAAACTCCAGTGCTCAGAGAAAGCTCTCCAGCTACCGTGTGTGGGTGTAGTGAGCGCGACACCACCTCAGCATGTCCTCTCATGAGTCTCTGGTGATATTAAAAGTCTTATATCTATGCTGAAAGGGTCGGTGACAGGTTAAGATGCAACGGGAGTGAGGAAGCAGCACTATTTCTAGAGATGGAGGAGAGAGAACGTCAGACACAGCATGTACAAACCAGTGCCTCATTGTGTCTAATTTGATTGGGTTAAAAGTGCATTTATTTAAGAAGGTGTGTGTTCAGGTTTGAAAATCGCTCTCTGAGGGGCAGGTTAAACCTCCCATGAAAAGTGCTGTCAGCTTAATGGCCCCTGCCGTTCGCTGATAGCTGCCAAGGTGCCTCCTGCTCTTTGGAAGTCGGAGGATAAAGGTGCTAAAGCCTTTGTGTAAAGGCACTGTGAAACAGAGCCAAGTGCCTTTTTATTCCTGTCTTTGAAGTGGATCGACATTCAGCTCGGGATTCAGTTTGAAGGAGCACTCTGTCTTCAAACTTTTCCGTTTTGTCTCCCTAAACTTCAGCGTGTTACATAAAGTTGGGTCGTCCCTCTCGTTCTTGAGTGGAACGTAAAGGTTAGCTGGTTTTGTGGTGAGGGCCGAAGGTGCTGCTCGTGTACGCAAACATGCTGGTGGGCCAAACAGTGGGAGTATTCTGTCAAAACCCATCTCTACAACGAAGATGGAAGTCGATGGGCACAAGTCTCAGAACAACCGCAGGATAGAGAAC
Source organism: Aeoliscus strigatus (assembly GCA_901007665.1). Classification (NCBI taxonomy): domain Eukaryota; kingdom Metazoa; phylum Chordata; class Actinopteri; order Syngnathiformes; family Centriscidae; genus Aeoliscus; species Aeoliscus strigatus. The sequence continues at coordinate 84,472 of CAAKHB010002873.1, read as the reverse complement.
AGAGTTCAGAGACGAGCAGGACCTGTGACGGGAATGCCAAAGCAACATGCCACTGCTGATGACGGTCAATTCGCTTGCTTGTCGAGGAGCTTCGGGAGGTGAACTTTCACTACAGGCAGCAGTGGAGCTTTTAATAAAACAGCACTGTCCTTGTATACACAGCGCTACACCATGTTCCTCTTATTATATGCCAAGTAACAGCAGCCACCATGAGTCTGGAGACTGTAGAAATGAACATTTAACAACCCGTGTTTGTTTGTTTTCTAGAAGCCTGGCTGCCACCTTGCAAATACACACGTACAGACTGACCTTTATAGACTTTTTTACAGAGATAAATGAGTTCAATGCCTGCAGGTTCACTCACTCTAAATTAACTATAACTTTACTATCGCTGTGTTCAGAATATTAGATGTATAAAGCAGTTTTTCCCAGCTGATTATACATTATGTAATTTAATTTAAGTGTAGTGAGACAGACTATGAGATAATCACGGGTCGCCTGAAACGTTATAATAGTGATCAAGAGACAAAGTCCCACAGTGGAGCATCTTTGGCCTGTTCGGTCGGGTTCATAAAGTATTTCTGATTCTCATTCTGGAAACTGACATCCGGGCTCTTTAGTGTGGGCATTGTGAGGGTCTGTCCAACAAGTATTGATCATTGGCTGTTTCTGGGGAGAGTGGAGAGCAGTGTGTGAATAAGAACCAGTCCGGCTCGGATTTACCCTGCATGTAGTTACACAGCTGCGCCAACAGGGAGCACACTTTCCATACCGTCTCAGAGGAGTCCTCCGCGTGGCTCTGGAAGAAACACTGGAGGAATTCTGTTGGTGTCGAGAGGAGCAGAACCTCAAATTAAATCCACTGTTCAATCTGCTTCATCTCTGCTGAGCAGTGCAGACAGGTGCAGCATGAGTTGATCAGAATATCATTAGTATTAGCTAATATATTACCTGACATCAGCATATATTTAAACCTTCTTGAATATCCCGTGTTTCACTAGTTCACCTCCCATTCGCCATCAAGAGACAGTAACTTATCTAACTGCATTATGAACATTTGTCCATACTTTATCAGACCAGTAAAACAAATATCAATTAAATGTGCTCTCACAGGCATTTAACAGTCCTCCAGTAAAACTGCAATTGTATATATATATATATATATATACTGTATATATACTGTATATAACACAAATATATGAACTATAACTATAACTATAGACTATAATATAAACTTTTACTAAACTATTAATATATATACATAATAGTGTATATTATATATAATATACACTATTATTAAACTTTTATTGAACTTATATAATATAAACAATGTTGGGTGACAATAATGTCAAAGTCACAGTATGTTTGTGTGAACTGTTACAGTTGTATTTTACAAATAAATTTAGCAGTTTATAAAATTCTAGCAGCCTAAGTCCTTTTCAAAAGGAAATTCAAAGTCCTCGCTGTAAATTCGCCCAGCAACCACCTCGACATTTCTTGTTGTGATGTGCAGGTTTTTATGTTCTTCCCCTTTTTTCTGTCAGTGGATGTCACTTGACGGGCTGAGGAGGTTTGTTTGAAAGATGAGACGACTTCCAAGGTAGGCAGGGTGGGGCAGCTTTCGAGGTTTATAGGCAGATGGGTGTTGCTTTCGCTGGGCAAATGGACTTTGCCCAAGTGTTCGCTCACGGGTCAGGATCTCCGCATTGTGTTTTTGGAAAGCTGCTCAGAGAGCAGCTGAGAGAGGCTTCTCATTTCAGAGGTTCCGGCCGGTGCGCTGCAGTTTCCACCATCATCCCGGAGCGAATCCGTCTGCTCTTTCTGTCGAATTTATTCATCGAGTTCAGTGAGATGGTTTCATGTTTACTGAGAAACAGCGTCATATTTCTTTTTTTTTTTTTTTTCTCAGCGAAATGTGTTTTTATAATAATTACCACAAAAAAATCTGATGCGTAAAAGTCTGCAGGTTTACGAACTCCACTACTAGTCCTAGATGTTCACCCAGCTGGAAGGAGGCCTGCAGCTGGACACCACAGAGGGACTTGATGCGCCAACATCTGAACAAATCATTGACGTGACGAGTCCTGACGGATGCTCGCCGCGCACAGGAAGCTCCGGGGACGGAGGAGGAGAGAACCAAGCGTCCTCGGCTCCGGAGCGCCAGCAGCACAAACTGCACAAGATGACCCGAAGTCCCAAATGCGCCCGCTGTCGGAACCACGGTGTCGTCTCTTGTTTGAAAGGCCACAAACGCCTGTGCCGCTGGAGGGACTGCTGCTGTGCCTGCTGCCTGCTGGTGGTGGAGCGACAGCGCGTCATGGCCGCGCAGGTCGCGCTGCGGCGGCACCAGGCGGCGGAGGTGCGGAGAGGGCAGGTCAGTGATGGGGAGGAGGAAAGGCCAGGGGAGTCCAAGACAAAAGGACATGTCACACAACTGTGGCAGTAGAGAAAAGTAAGGGATGGAAGGCTTAGACATGGTAGTTCTCCATCAGGTAAACTGACAGAATAACAGGGGAAATCTGCTAAAATAAAATTCTGAAAACATTTGAGCATGGCATGATTCCCTTCATCTAATGATGCAACTGTTTCTTAATTCTAACTTACATCTTCTTACTGTTTCTTACATTTTAACTGTTTCTATAATCGTCACAAATGAATAAAAATACAGAGCTGAACAAAGTTACGCATAGATTTATTTCAATGTCTCTTCATTTCATTTGAACATGTCTTATACTATTGAAAGTAAGGTCAAATCAGACTTTAGATATGTTGATGGTTTACCTTTTTCTGCAGGCATAGATAACTACTGAGTATGTATACTATACTATTTATAGTTTTGGTGTAGGAAATAGCAGAGTAATGGTATTGAGCTTGGAATGGCACAAATACAGTAGTTTAACCACTGTAAAAAGATAGTCCTGTATAATTTCATATTAATGCAAATATAACATAATTTCTTCTTTTTTTTAAAGAAAATCATCTCTTTTGTCATTTCTCATGTAATTATTCCGTCTCTTATTGTGGAGAGACAGTCTTAGGACAGAATGTTCATGTCATTCTCCCGTGTTCCTCTCAGGGTAAGATGAGTGTTCGGTGTGCAACACCGTCACGAAGAACGTTGCACCAGCGTTACAGCAGGGCAGCAGAGCCCAGCGTGCTGTCAAAGAGCATCCTGCAGGGTAAAGTTTTATTCAGATCACCTTTCTCATTCATCATAATTGTGTGAAAGAAGAGACATCTTTTACACAATTATCTTTTTAAAAAAAATCAGTCTTCACTCCTCCACATGCAGGTTACTGTAAGAGTATCAATACTACAATACTACTACAACATGCAGCAAAATTCACATTCAAAAATAAATTCAACAGACCAATTGGTTGGAAAAGCATGGTCATTTCAAATCATTTAAATGAGTGATCCTTTAACTGCAGTGTGTCTTTTTGGATGCTGTGCAGGCCTCAAACCGGAGGCGCCGCTGGAGGATGATGCTTCCAGCTGGTCCAAACCGATGCAGCATGACCATACACACACATATGCATGCCCCTCCATCAGCGCCCGGATGAGGAAGAGACGAGCGTTTGCTGACAAGGAGCTGGAGAACGTGATGCTGGAGCGGGAGCTGACACAGAGGGAGCTCCACGGGGAGCTCTCCTTGTCCTACTCCACCCTGGTGCCCATGCTCCATCCTCCACCCCTGCCCTTCACGCCGAGCTTCCCCTGCTGCACTCACAGCAAAGTTACATCCAACCACATGCCCGTGTGTAAATACAAGTCTTTGCATGACTTCCACTTTTACCAGTTCTTCCACCTTAAGAGCAGCTCCTCACCGGGACGTGACTTCCTGTTAAACCAAAGTACCGAGCGAAGCCCGGACAAGGAGGAAGAGGTGCAAAAGGGCTGGAAAGGTCAACCAGACCCAACAATTCTACTACTGCAACAAAAGCTCAAATGTCATGACAGCACCTTATCAGGTCTGGACCTTTCCAAAGCTCCTTCAAAACTCACAGACACAGTCAACGCAGACGGCTCTTCACGTTCTATTTTTGGAGCGAACCAGGCTTTCCCAGACATGCCAGATGTCAGTGCGCCCAGCAGGACCTCTGATCTCTTACCTCCAACAGCTCAGAGCTGCTGCGGAGACACTCCTCGTGCAGACTCTGTCAAGAGCGCTCGCGGCAGCTCAGGCAGGACTCCAGCTGTGAAGCCATTACCGTTCTCGGTGGAGGCGCTGCTGAGGGCCTGACAAGCCAGTGGAGAGGGGTGCAATGTTTGTGTGCGGACTGAAGATTGAGAGTATAACTACATATATAAAACAGATGTTTATTACTTGTTTTCTTGACAAGGGTGTTTTTTTTTTTTAAACCATTTCCAGACCATGATTTACATTTGTTTTAATTTTATAAATATGTATTTTACTAGTATTTTATGAACATATAAGTACTATTAAAATATAACAATGAAAGACTATATATTAATCTCTGTGTTTTCTTTACAGATCATATTTGTATGAAAATGTAATTCTTCTTTATTTTCTGTCAGCTGTGTATTCAAAAAGGTTTTGAATCCCTTCGCCGGGACGTCCCCAAACAACCATAAATGATTCTCTTTCCCTGCAGAAGTCTGGAGCTCATCCATAAGGACAGGCAGGTGAAAAATGGATGTACTCTTTGTCCATTTCTCACTTTATGCTTTGGGTATGAAATCAGTGTATGAGGCTGTCCAACGTGTGTCCCTCAGTGTCAAAGCAAACCAGGTGTTGCCCACAAATCTCTCAACTTAGTGAGGGGGAAAAAAAAAGAAAGGAAGTGATGCTGAAAACAGAAAAGGCGAAAGATTTTTTTTCTAAAAACAAAAAACAAGCATCTTTATGAAGTGACACAAACATATTTAGATATATTTTCTAATATAACTGCATTAATTAAATTCTGTACCCTTCATTTACATATTTCATACATCTATCAAACACTTTCTACCGTTGCTGTGGCAACATTGTTCATTCATTATTGCATGCTATGACTGACTCTACTTGTTTATTTTAACATGCATCTGATCTTGATCTGCTTTCTGCC
>CAAKHB010002873.1:62136-72423 GCA_901007665.1 Aeoliscus strigatus | reverse complement strand
CTCTGTGCCCCCCCCCCCCCACACACACACACACACACACACACACACCCCTTTGGACAATAATAGCTATCGAGTGTAGAAACAGAAGCTCTTTTAACCTGCCAGCTCCATGTCAATATTACTCTTTCCCCCTCGCTGATCATACACAAGTATAAGTCTCTGTTTCCTTCTGCAGACAGGCAGACACACACACCTGACTGCTACCTTATCCAACCACTGATGGATTTTTTCCCCAAAATATTTGTTCTGTAACACAAGCTAGCCTGTCTTGTGTTTTCACTTCAAACAAAGCTATTAATCACCTTAATCGCCCTCAATTAACCCCCGACACCAGATGTTCGCCCTGCACGTCATTCCTGTGACCACTTGCTCGGTCGCTCCGACACTCACCGCTGCCAAACGGGTCATGAATTACTACCACAATCTCCGCCACAGGCAAATTCACATAATATCACAGTGTCAGATGACAAAACGTTAGCTGGAGGGAAACAGTGAAAACAGCCACGGGCAGACCAATAAGGATCACCGATTAAAAATGTGCAAACGCCCATAGCGACGCCTGAAATTGAAATGTTTAATATCTGTATTTGGGAAACATGAAATCCCCAAAGCACAGGAACGCTCAAAACTCACTGAGGATAAAAACTTGTTCTCAAAACTACCTCACCTTTTTTTGTATTTACCATATATCTACATGTATATGTCTATATATGGATAGATACATACATACATATATAGATCTATTTATGTATGCAGAGTTGTCAATAGCATAGCATTTGTGTGTGTTTGAATTTGAATTAGCATTTGAATCTTTGATGTTACACATGGAATCAGTTTCTATACTTGCTGATGATTTCTCACCGGGTTCACTTCCAAATATTTGATATTCAAGATGGAGGTATTTTCCTTTTGAACACAGCTTGCGGTGCTTCCTTTGCTGCCTGGCAGGAGCTGAATGATGCCAACCAGGCTTTTTGACAGCAAGGTCGAGTGCAGATTCAGTCAGACCCACGTTTAGAAGTCAGTGGATTATTTCGACGTCGTAGGGTGACATGTCTCATTGTTGAACAAAAAAGAGAACTGAAAAAGAACTGAAGGTTGACGAGCTGTCATACTGCGACAGTTTGGCTCAAGTTCAGAATCTGACAAGGACAAAGAACACTAGGAATGCAGATGAGATGATAAAAAAAAAAAACGTACTAAAAAGTAATTTACTTAGCACCTGGTTAATGCTGTAATAACTGTCATGAGGCAGATTTGGGCTCATGATGGCAAATGAAGAGGTGATCATTTGGACACAACTCTGTTACCTCTCTAATTAAGGTGGTTTCCATAATGATGGGACAGTAAAAATGTGACGTAATTTTCTGTTCTGTCCATTTTGGGCAACTGAAGATGCAACATAACAAACCCAAATGATTCCTGTTCAAGGAATACAAGTTTAAGAAGAGGCACATTTCCTTTTTATCTTAACTACCCTTAAACATAGTACTAAATCAGAAAATAAATGTATCATCCATCGTGCAGATGTTATTTGCAAACGTGCAGACGTTGCAAACGTTTTCTTATGACTCCAAAATCCTTTTCACTGCAGTAAGTGATCGAAACTATCTAAACAAAGGTTAATGAATAGAGACTACTCTCAACTGTAAACTCTATATCACCTTATAATAAACCCATTGGGTATTTGCATTCTCCCAAACTGAGGTGCACTTTATTCAACACCAGATGTGCAATTCAACATGGTTTGAGTCTAAGTGATGTTAATTCAAGGTGGCCTAAATAGCCCTGGAAATTACAGTATGTTGTCACCGCTGTTTTCTAATAATCCATCAAACTAATGCGTTGGCCGGGAGAAGACCAGACGAACAGAAACAAGGTTCAGTCATTGCAGATTAGATGTGAATTTTCAGACAGTGGCTGCACTGTTCAAGAAACAAAAGTGAAGGACAGCAGTGGAAGGATTTAGTCGTGTGTCTCTCCTTGCGACGGAGCTAGTTATTACAACAGGGCGGCGAAGGCTCGGAGGCCCCCTGACTATTATTTATCAATCATCATCCGAGAAGGGAAAGCCCTTCCTCCCCTCTGTGAGTTTCAAGTAGTTTGGTCCCGGAGCACTAAATCACTGCCCCATAGCGAGTCTCCGTCACAGCAGCGAGAGTGAACGCACGGAGAGAATTAGGTTGCAGTTAACTCACTGAGGCGAATCACTGACAGACAAATGAGAAAACACACAAGTGACAGTGCTGACAAATGGGGCTACTTTCCTCTCTCAGAATGAGCCAGTATTATGGTTTGTAGATGGATGAGTGACAAAAATAGGACTGACGTTAACAAGTTCTGGTTAACTTTTTGGGAAAGTGAATTTGATTGGAGATTATATTGCACGTAACTGCAAGTTTGAAGGTGCATATCAAGTGCTAATGTGTCAGTGATGAATGTGATCGCTCACAGAAACAAAACGCCTCGCCACGACAGAGTGCTGGAACAGTTCCTTAAAAATCAGTCAAGCTCCTAAAAATGAAAGATGCAGTGTAAAAAAGAAACAATATTATGTGCAAGTCTCTGTAGAATATATGTGTGTTTGTGACTGAAGGGAGAAACGCTGGGAAAAAGACGCGGCAGACAGGCAGACACAAATAAAGAGAGTGGAGACAGCGAGACTGCTGATTGTCAGACTGCGTGTCAGACACGACGCCTCCACCTCGCCTTCATTTTGTGCCCTCCTCGTCCCACAATCTGTCCATCATTCCCCGGTCCCAGACACATCAGGCCTACTGCTAGATACTGTTTTAGATCGGTGTGTGTCAGGTATTCCTCATGTTGTGGGGACTCGATGATGTAAATTATTAAAGTCTTGGCAGAGTTTTAGGGGAATACTGGAATAATACTTTTTGTGAACTGAGGTGACCTAATCACACATCTGTATGGGAGTAACTGGAGATGAAAGGGTGCTAAAGAGCAATAAACCTAAAATATGTCAGGGGGTTGTTGGTCTGGCACAAAAGTCGTAAAGGAGACAAACACAAGATTAGATCATCTTGAATCTCTGCACAAGGAAAGTCTCTGATCCAGAAATGATGTTGCCTGGTTCCTATCTGTCATGTTTGTTTGGTTTATATGAGGTCGGTGCTTCTTGCCTGCTGCCTCCGTTCCATAGTTGTTAGCTTGGCGGGGTGGTTATGTACCTGTGTATCCTGTGGGTGTATACACCATGGCAACGAAGTCATTTTAAAAGACTTACATCCATTATCTGTGACATGCACTCATGTATTCCCTCTGTTATCTTGTATTATCTGTATTATATATAACAGAGTGTCGCCCTCCAGCTTCAAACAGGAATGATCTTCATCAGAGGCATAATGAAGAAAAGTACTTTGTGTATTTTTAAAACACATGTATTGTGAGTTTCTACATGTGCAAGTGATTTTTTATTTAGTAATTTATGTTTACTTCAAACATCCAATGTTCTTATTTTGAGTTCGAGACCACAACTTAAGACTGTTAGGGGTCTCAGACCATGAACACACACACACACACACACACACACACACACACACACACACACACACACACACACACACTTACTGCTGTGTCAAAGAGTGAACAACTTTTTACATGTGCACACTGACTGTGTGTGTGTACATGTGTGTCTATATCTATATTTATATTCATATATAAATATGTATGTGTGTGTGTGTGTGTGTCATCCACCGTGATGAACTGACTCATTTTGTCACCAGCTGCCATCATTTCATCCAAACCCATCCTATCGAACTAAGCCAAGCAGGCTCATCAGCAGAGCGGCACATGTGAGTCCATGTGAAACACACTGAAAATACATCAGTACATACGTGTGTGTGTGTGTGTGTGTGTGTGTGTGTGTGTGTGTGTGTGTGTGTGTGTGTGTGCGTGTGCGTGTGAGAGCTCTGGGACTGAGCTCTCTGACATCTGTCATTTTGGAGCACAGCAGCTTCCAGGGGGGGATGGTTGTTAATCTATGTGGGACAAATTAGGACAATTATAAAAAGGAACCGAAAATAGAGAAAACAGCTCCCTGATGGGGACACGTTGTGTCGAAATGTTCCAGTGAGTCCTGCTAATAAACAGCTTTCATTTTATCAATTCCTGGCACCCAACTGCTCGTCTGGTTTGATAATGGTCATTTACTTTAGCTGTTTCCTCAGGAGCCTCTTCTCTTTGGACACATCCTCTCTGACTGACACAGCCACAAAACCAGTTCAATACAACCCAGCTTACCTACAAATCATATTTACTCTACACTCTACACACTTTTTTTTTTGATTGATAATAGATATTTATGTTCTTGCATTCTTTCATTCCAGTGCAAACAGAATTCGCTCCCATGGTTTGCGGTTGTTAGAAATATGGAAGATACTGTAAATGCTGCACGTTTAAAAGCCCTTGAACACTTTTATTTGCACATTGTATCCATGTGTTATTCATCCTGAAGGAAAGGAAGGGTGAGAATGTCAGTTTCAATATACATGCAAGAGTGTGTGTTCCTAGTTGTTGTTTTTTTTAAATGTACATGGACAGATTGAGAGTGGCAGAAGTGCTGATACACTTCAGGGCTCAGATTCGCCATCTCTGCGAGTACAAACACACACACACACACACAGACAGATCCAGAGACGTAACGAATGTGTCTCCGGAGACTTTCACACAGAAATGTATTCTCTGAGGACACAAACAGCAAGCTGCCGTAGAACTGGCTTCAAGCCGTTCACTGGCAGACAACAAATGTAAATGAAATGTTTGGATCACAGAGAAAAAAATTCAGTTAATTCTGACAATCCCTGCACTTCAAAGCTAATTACAGAGATGAAATTTGTGATCAAGATTTTCAATCAGCTTTGACTAACATCCAGTGAGAGTTTCAGCAGATTGTGACTGCAAACTCCTGAATTACAGTAAAAACAGTGTGTGTGTATGTGTGTGTGTGTGTGTGCGCGCGTGTGCGTGTGTGTCTCCCTTTAGTTGTTCAGCAAATGTCAATTTAATTTCCCTCAGTTTCCACAAAACTTTTTTCTGCCTGATAAAACAAATCATGAATATTACATTACAATATTACAGTAATTCGATACACCGACTGAACAACTCCATCTGCGAAAGAAAAACAATGTGATTGTCAGGAAAAGATAGCTAAAAGACATTTTAAATAGTCTGTTGTATTGTCTTCAACTGAAGACTGAAGAACGGAGCTTCAACCAGCGACTGCAGACGATATTGTGGGTTTTTTCCCCCCACAGCAACCTCACTGCCCGGCGAGTAAAAGTCAACACAGTGAGAAAAATACAGTAGTTAGCACTTTATTCTGCCAACAGGCAACTCCTCCGCCAGAGAGTTTGTTTTTGGATTGTCTGTCTGGATAAACGACTGCGCTGACTGTCACAGAACGCTTCGAAGCTCAAGCTGTGTATGAGGCTGTTACATTCTGGTTGATTTTAAAATGAATGGGTGAAAACGTTTTTCTTGTTCATGGACCTTAGTGAAGAACATAGCAAGGTTGGTTGTGTTTTAACTGAATCCATCTGGTAAAACTGGACCCATTGGAGTAACACACACTTCTCCTACTCAGGAGGAACAGTGACCTAATATCTAATCTGATGTAATAATTCAAAAAATAACAAACAGGAGCCTCTGGTCTCTGGATTTGTTCTTAAATGGGAGGCTGAAGCTTTAATTCAGGATGACCAGATGTGCTCTTTTCCCCAGACATTTGAAGATGCCAATGACGACGTCTTTTTAGTTTAGTTTAATAGACATTAGATGATTAGAAAATAGTAAAGCATTATTTTCCCTAAAGGTATATTTGTAAGAGGGATGTGCTCCATGTGCTATGTATCAACCCATTCAATTCCTCTTGGACTAATTGATATCATCACCTGTCAGCGTATGAATGTGAGTGAGTGTGTGTGTGTGTGTGTGTGTGTGTGTGTGTGTGTGTGTGTGTGTGTGTGTGTGTGTGTGTGTGATTTGACTGCTTTCTTTCTGTGTCAGCAAATCAAAAGAAGACAAACACATTGAGAAAAGCAACAGATCCCCGGCAGTATGTGTTGCTGTGTGAACAAATGTGATCAGGTAAAGATGAGGCTCATTACGAGACATAATGTGGCTGGAATTGCGCCCCGTGTTCATAAAAAGTCTTCACTGCTGCTGTGGGCCTCAGTGCCTCCAACTCACTTTGCCAGCACTTTATTTTCTGACACATTAGTAATATTACAGACGCACACGCTAACCTAACCCCACAGGAACCTGCACACACACATTTTAACAGAGGAGCAATAAAACGATGGACTGTCCAGACTCTGACAGGTGAAACGTGTGATGAAGGCTTGTTGGCAGCGGCAGCAGCTGGCTCAGGACCAGCACACCGTGTAAAGCCATGTAAGCCCTCCAGGTGTGTGTGTGTGTGTGTGTGTGTGTGCGCGTGTGTACATGTCTGTGAGCACTATATATTATATACCGTACATTCTCTCCATCTCTGAGTGAGAAAGTGCCAGTCAGCAGTTCAGCTGCTGACGGGGAACACGAGGGAACACGAGGGAACACGAGGGAACGTTCAACCAACAGAATGGTGCTGCACCTCTCCGCTCCAAAACACAAACACGCCACGTTTTATACATCAGCAGCAAAATATCAGAACAACAGATGTTCGTTTGTGAGATACTGGGACTGGGACCACATTGTTTGTTGTCTCATCGTAGATTTCATACAATAGCTTTCCATCAATCTATCACCAGTCTGTTGTGACCTTGAGATTCAAGAACCATCCAGGAAAACAGCACACACACACACACACACCCCCACACACACACACCACCACCCCATAGACATTTGAATCATTAGGTTTTAAAATGTGTTATGTAACTCAACCCCAAGATGGGTTTACAGGTTCAGAAGTCTCCTCCAGCCCTGTCTCATCATCCATCCTGGCTCAGCCCATATTATATCCCATTCAGGGCCCTGAACGCCTCAAGGGATTGAAGAAGGTGCCATTCTCTCTTTTTTAAGTCACCGCACTATGAAAGGAATTTTACATGGTTATTTTTTTAAAAAGGTCACATCGTTTCATAACGATGTTATGCTGTTACGATGTTATGTTATGCATCGTTTGCTTTAAAATTCAAAATAGGGTAAGTGAAGTTACCCCCCCCATACGCCTCCCAACATCTCTTTTACAAGTTACTGGGGCATGTTTCACCATTATTGATACAACAATGCTGTGACATAACAAAGATTTGACAAACATGTCATCTTCACGTTTTCAGATAATTCATCAGGCAGCTAAAAAAACCTTCTTTTGGATTTCCTAACTGATGGGCAAGTTTGATTTGAGCTGGCTGCTACATCAATATAAGCTGTGGGTCTGAACGGCAGGTTGAACAAATCCAGCAATGTCTATACACGAAACGAGAAAGAGCTCAAGGATCTCTGATGGAATGTTTGAGGCAGGGTCAAGGTGTAACCCATGTGACTCTATTGAATATATATATTTTTATACACACACACACACACACTCTCTTTTTGCATGAACAGGCGATCCACCAGTGTGGCAGGAGTACAATAATCAGCAATGGAGAAAACCGTCATTAACAAACAGTTTAATTGTTAAAACAAAATGAATTAAGTAAGTAAGCAAGTAAGTAAAAAAGTAGTGCAAGTAGAACATGAATAAAGTCTTTGGCCAAGGTTGACGGCTTCAGAAGCAAATGTCTTTGGTGTTAATTGAGACAGATAATGTCTCAGATAATGTTTATTGAATCATTCATTTATGATTTTTAAAAAAATGCCAGAAACCTGTTTATTTACAGAGTCAAGCTGCAGCATTTTCTGTGAACTGAGACAAAAAACATGGGAATTTACAGCAGTCAATGTCCAGATTCTAGAGACAAGAATGAAACCTCCCTCAGGAACTACTTGAGTTTTAGATGAATATCCATAAATAAGACGCTGAAATCTTTTGGTGGTTCACGCGCAACAATGTCAGGTTAGACATTTATTCGGCGTCAAAACAAATGTACTTGAGTGGTCCAGATTCCAGTCTCCTGCTTCCTTGAGAAGACTGATCCCCAGCAGCAACCTGACCCCTCTTTTGTCGCGCGGGGTAAAGTGGTAGCTGTCGACAGATCTGACATTTAGCTGGACTGTCAACAGAAGAGAGAAAGACACGACTGGCTCTGCAATCCAGGTCGAAATTCTCAACCTTCCAAATAACAGAGGTGCAGGTGTGTGGTGGTCGTTCAAACACAGGAAGTATTTCCAGATGCCGCAGCTTTACGCAGCACAATAAGACCGAGCTCTCTGGGTCTCTGGATGAGCAACTACACATCGAGCAGACTGGCCAAACATCTGTAAAGTTGTTTACATTCATGCTGAAGCGAGACGGTTCTTTTTGCAGCGACTCTAACTCTGTGCTATAGTTACGGTATATGTGGCCCATCTTATTGAAGGCCTGATGCCTATCGTTGTCATATGTCAACGCTGGGGTCACGTTAGCACTGATTGAGTGGCCTTTGTCACTTTCAGTGTCTCAAATCACCGCAGATCGACATCATCCACATCTACATCTTCGAGCGTTTCCAGGGCTCGAGAAAAATAGGTTGTTTCCCGGCTGATGACAGGAGTCGTGTTATGGATTATCGCTGGATATGAACATGTCGAATGGGCCGGTGGAGCCACGAGACTCCCTGAAGGCGCGATGTCAGATTGTTAAACGTGGAAATGCGCGGCTGCGAAGCCATTGTTTGAGGACTTGTTCCGCTGTCTTGAGCCCCTTTTACGCGAGGGGAATGAATGAATGCCAAGCCGTGACAAAGCCAGATCTCTTTCCCAAACAAAGTGGTCACTTTGGCCAGGAATTTGACATGAGTGATAACCCCATCGCTCCCTGTTAACAGTCCCTCTATTCAGGAGATGTGAGCCATGGACACTTGGGTTTATGTTATTAGCCCCACAGCTACAGGCGGTTAATGATGCGAACCAGTGAGGCATCAAACACAGCGAGAGCTGCTCATCTGAAAACACTGCAGAAACACTTCAGTTCAGCTATTTCTATCGCAAGTCCAAGTTTATTGGTCTCCTTAAATATGCACCTGTCGCAAGTGTATTGAACTTATTCATTGACAAAGAGGAAGGAAGAGGCTATGATTGCATAATTCATCTAATCTGTTGTTTTAAAATGACAGTAAAAGTCAGGAAACCAGTAAATGAGTAAAACCATTAAAAAAAGGTTTAAATGTGCAATAAGGCATCAGTGAGCTGTCAGACCTGATTGCTGCACCAACAACTAAAGGCAAATAATGGAACTTTTCAGTTGTTTTCATTCTCTAAAGACGGGTCTTGTCTCCTGACATGAATTAATTTGCAGGTTATTTTAAGGTCGAACTCATTTATACTCACTGAATTAAGACTTTGACTGTTCATGATATTTAATATAAATCTGCTCTGTCTGCCAGAGCTGCATCTTCTTTTTGCTCTTTTTTTTAATGACTTCTGTCATCAATGTCCATTATGTGTCTTGTACCAGAGTGTTTTCTCAGCTGCTGGAGACGACTCTGAGCTCCATCAGTTGTATCATGCATCAGCTGATGAGCGGAGGAGTAAATACCAGAGGACGTCATGGTGATTCCCCTCATCATCACGGGACTCTTGAGATCTCTGGCAAATGACACAGACATGTTAATGCTGTTTACGACCATGTTTTAGTTTAACGACGCCCATGTCGTCGTGTGCTTCGTTCATGCTCCATGGACCAGCAGTGGTGGAAGAAACGGTCAAACAGGTTGTGAGGAAAAACACTCATAGGGTGTTTATGGCTGGCTGAGAGTAAAGATGTGTACAACCTGAGTGTTGGCGACCACGAGGGTTCCCAACACGCACGTGAGGCCGCATCTGGAGCATGTGATGAACAGATAAGTTGCTATGGGTTTGCTCATGCATGATTGTTTTCCTTATGTGCAAACCTGCTGCGTGTATGAGGAACTGTGGATGTCTTCACCAGAAGGCCGCGTTACTGAGAGCGGTAATCTCTCCCCGACCAGAGAAAGTCTCCGTCAGTGAGACAAAACAGGAGATTACAGACGCGTGATGGTGACACAGGGCTAACATCTGATGGTAACACAACTTTCCCACGACTACAGTGTCTCCCGTGAGCTCCAGACACTTGACGCTATCAAAACAAACTGTGTGTGTTTGTGTGTGTGTGTGTGTGTGTGTGTGTGTGTGTGTGTGTGTGTGCATCATGCACAGTCTGCTATCACC
>CAAKHB010002873.1:44679-62116 GCA_901007665.1 Aeoliscus strigatus | reverse complement strand
GTGTGTGTGTGTGTGTGTGTGTGTGTGTGTGTGTGTGTGTGTGTGTGTGTGTGTGTGTGTGTGTGTGTGTGTGGTGTCCTGTACAGTATTCTCTGTGTGAAGGTTCCCCCACTTGTCCCAACAAGTGCTGTTTAAACAAGAGGAGACTGAAAATCCCTAATCAGACATGTAAACACCCACAGTCGTTCTGCTGGGGTCAAAAACAAAACTGATCTGATGAAGGAAGGTGAGATGAATTATCGTCGCAGACAAAGAGGCTTAGATGGTTGGGATCCTATCTGCTGTTAGATTCGTGTTCTAGTTGACTGGCAGCCACAGACAGAGCAGACACGGGGGTCCACAGCCAAACCACAAAACCTCTTTCTCACGGTCGCGTCGCTGGAAATCACTGAGCAGCTTCATATGACACTTGACAGTCAATTTCAAATCTCTTCTCTAACTTTGAATTGTTTTAACCCTTTAAAGCCCCAAGCTATTTTTCAGGTCTCTGTTTGAAAATGTCATACCCATAATAAAGAGTCTGCATCTGCCATTAGTTCTATTTGAATAAGTATTATAAAGGTAAGAGACATTTTATAGCTATAGTTGGATGAGGCAATTTCTGTTTTTGTCGCTCTTTGGGTTATATCTGGCTGATGCGTTGATGGATACTATATTCTTTGAACGCTGCCTTTTTTATTTGTTCGGGTTGAATGTTTTAGACCATGCTCCAATCACATTACGAACTCTTGTATTTGTGTTGGTTGGGGGGTTGAGGTCCGTCTGTCCGGCCGTAGGACAGAAAAGCAGAGGCCTTATTTTGACTTTCATTTGGAGGCATCACCACTGGATACCTGAAACAGACTGATGTGAACAGGAACTTGTTTGAGCGGACAAAAGGGCCCAGTGATGTCTATAATCACCTTTTAGATGATCGCAGGGCGGCACTCTGACCACACTTCACATCTCACATAAATCAATCACCAGTATCAGCTCTTTTAAAAAGCCAACAAAAAGCTTCCTGCTTGACCGAGTGTGTTACAGCAATTACGTCGTCTCTTCTAATGTCCTCTCGTTAACTAGTTAGAAGACCAGATATGACGAGGTGTGATTGTCACTCCAGCTGTAATAGTTCCCCCGGTACGAGGAGTTAACTGATGATTCCCAGCCGGAGGAACTCTACAGCTGCTGTGATGATAACACACTTCGACACCGTGTCAGGAGCCGGGGAACAAAGCTTGACACCACAAGCCTGCCTGTCTTCCCATAATACATATGGCTCACCCCGCCTCGCAAACACAACATGGGACTTGTCGCCCACCCACATGGCCCCCACCCAACCCCCACTCCGACCCTTAGGATCTTTGAGTTATTACCTGTTTCCATCGTACATATAACATGAGACTTTTAAACGCTTCAAACGGTTTATCAGCTGAACCGTGAGTGCATTAACTCTGAAGGTGAAGAAGAAACTAGTGCACGGGAAATTAAATTAAGATGTACTTACGGGAGGAGAGAAGTGTGAGAGCTCATCAGGCGGTTGTCACCACAGCATCGAACACAAACAGTGTCACTGCACAGCAGCCACCCAGCCATCAGCACAGAGTGTCAAATGTGAAAGCACAGAGAACAGAGGAAGTCATGTGTGCTCCAAGACAATGTGAAGAAATGTCAGTCCTCTTTTTTCACAGACAGCGCACAAGGTCACTGGTCTTCAGGGTAGATTGTTAAATGTCCATGGGGATTCATTTAGGTCAGCAGATAATATAATGTGTAGTAGTAGTAGTAGTAGTAGTAGTAGTAGTAGTAGTGTGTGTAGGATTGAGACAGTTGAAGTGAGAAAATTGCCTCCAGCCGTCATCTCATGGCCCAGAAGAGGGTAAATGCAAGTGAAACCAAAAATTGTGCTGTACGCGAATGGCCACACTTTCACACAGTCTGATCGTAGTCACATATTCAGGTTCACTTCATGCAAACTAATTTAACGTGGTTAGGGAACTGTAGGAGTTTGAGCAGTGTGCATACAGACATACGTGCAATGGAACTGTCCTCGGAAACGTCTTAACAAAACCTGAGTGTGCTGCTCCATCTTGTGGTGAATAATTGATATTGC
This sequence comes from Aeoliscus strigatus, assembly GCA_901007665.1. Classification (NCBI taxonomy): domain Eukaryota; kingdom Metazoa; phylum Chordata; class Actinopteri; order Syngnathiformes; family Centriscidae; genus Aeoliscus; species Aeoliscus strigatus. The sequence goes on along the minus strand of CAAKHB010002873.1, from coordinate 60,024 downwards.
AACCCCGGGCAATGTTTACTGTACCTAGGCAACACACCAAGTCTCAAAAAGACTCCTGCAGTGGTCAGAAGCCTCTTCATGTCCCAGTTTCTAGAAAATGACAGAAAGAGAGAAGAAAGATTTGGTCCATCAAAATGCAGTTCACATAGAGATGATCAGGAAAGAGCAGAAGTACCAGAGACTGCACACGGAGTTCAGCATCAATCCTCACAGGAAATGTAAGTTCCACCTGGTGGAAGGGTTCAGTGATTCAATGAAGGATGGTCATTTCAGAATGCGTGTGAATGTGTGTATTTGTGTGTATGAATGGCTTATATATGTGTGTATGTATAAATGTTTGACTAACTTATGTGATGAGGTCCATTTTGTTTTGTTCGCAAAAAAAAAGTCACCAAAAACTATAGCATGTCGTTTTTTCACAAAAAAGTAATACTATAGTACGGAAGCGTATTGCATTCACTTGACAATTTTTTTAAAAATCTGGTTTTCGTTGTAATTTTTTCTGTTTTTCGTGGTAAGGCATTCACAGTAAAGTAGACGAATTACCACAAAAACAAATAAAACCCACAAAAACGGGGAAAATGACCACGAAATAAAGAAAAACCATACCACAAAAAACCGAACAAATTACAACAAGAAACAGATTTTTTTTGTTTGTTTGTTTGTTTGTCAATTGAACGCAATACGCTTTTGAACGGAAGCCGACAACGGCCATGTCTTTTTTTTTCAAAATTGATACTACAGCATGTGTTTACTACTTAATAAACTACTTTAATACTATAAAAAGTTCTACAATGGTACGAAAGCGTATTACATTCACTTGACAAATAAAAAAAAATCAGTTCTTCATTGTAATTTTTTCTGTTTATCGTGGTATTTTTTTCTGTTTTTCGTGGTATTTTTTCTGTTTTTCATGGTATTTTTTCCTGTTTTTTGTAGTAATTTTTCTGTTTTTTGTGGTAATTTGTCTGCTCCACTGTGAATTTTTCTTTTCTTTCTTTTGGTCATTTTTTTCTGTTTTTTCGTGGAATTTTTTTTTCGTGGTAATTTTTTTTGTTTTTCGTGGTATTGTTTTCTGTTTTTCATGGTATTTTTTCATTTTTTGTGGTATTTTTAGTTTTTTGTGGTAATTCTTATATATACTGTATATGTATCTTATACTAAAAAGAAGTGCTATGACATGTCGTTGTTTTTCACTGAAAAAAGTCAAACTGTGTCATGTTGTTTAGTCATACTAAAAAAAGGGCTAAAGCACGTAGTTTTCATCAAAAAATAGTCATACTATAGGATGTCATATTTTTTCGCCAAAAACTGTCATACTATATCATGTCGGGGAGTTGTTTTTGTTTTTTTGTGCCAAAAAAGTTGTACTAAAAAAGGCGCTATTAACACGTTGGGATTTTTGGCCAAAAAAAGTCATACTATAGCATGAATTAATGTAATCCATGTGTTTGTATTTATGTGGATATGTATGTAATGCATGTATTCTGTCCAATAGTACATATTCTGCCAGACAAACCCATGTCCAGGAAACAAACAGAAGTCATTACAGAGAGCTGTAAGTATACCCACAGAGGAAAGTCCCGCTCCAAGTGTCTTCTATGATCTGTTGTCACACAGAACATGTCAATGCAGTTAGAGTTACCTAGTTATTTGTTTTAAATTAATACATATACCCATATATTGTGTAGTAGTTTAATATATATCAGTACAATGGTGGGAGAAAAAAGTTTTTTTAATATCATATCCTTTCCTTTTTCCAAGCGGACTTCATCAAAGCCTTCCACAAGGCTCGCCAGGAACCCACTAAGAAATACACATCCCCAATGACGGAGAGCCAGGAGATTGGATGGATTTCATCTCCCCTGGTCAGGAAAAAAAATCATTTGGTAGTTTGTCAGAGAGCACAGGCAGACTGCAGGTGACTGTGTGGGAATGTGAGCAGATCATGTCCGACATGCGAGTCAGTCTCTGGACAACAGACATTGATATATTGAGCTCTTCTTAACTGTGCTGAGTGGGAATGTTGATCAAATATTTTTCTCTGCAGATCCCATCAAGTCGCAGTGATAAGAGACTCAATTTCTGCCGTTCCAGTTCAGATGTCACCAAACACCAAGAATCTGCCCCGCGTTCATCAAATTAGACAATTGAAAAAGGTCCCAAGTGTGATTTATTTCTTCTACAAAGAAGGTTCAGGGCAAAACACGTGAATTAAGTCACGATTCTTGCTACCATTCATGTGGTCATTTACTCATGTCACTCATTCATCAGACATCTCTCCGGCCAAGAGTTCAGAGTTCAGTTACGAGTCTGTTAAACTATTTGGAAGATGACTAAGCTGTTGTTTTATCATTTCCATCCCTCACAGGGGAAACTTCTTTGCATACGTCTTTACAGAGCATACATGGCCATCACATACTAATCATATTAATGACAAAGGGCAAAAACAACAGCCGCTCAATGGCATAAAATACGTCGCCTGGGAAACAACGGCAGCGTAAAGCAGTTGAGCTCCAAGAAGATCACTCACAGCAGCTTTAAAGCGTCAAACACAGGATGCAGATACAGGAAATCCTCTATTTTTACAGAATATTTAAGGAAATGACATGTAGGAAAACAGTACAGGTGTCTGTGTGATCCACGTTCAGGTTTTCTGCAAACAGCTTCGTTAGCAGCACAGCGGGATGTCTTCCACTCTCCTGAAGTGGTGGGATGGCGTTTAATATCGACCTCCATGTCAACCCAGACACACTTCACACAAGGTCAACTACAAAAGAAGTCCATGCTTCTGCTGAACAGCAAAGTCCATGTCCAGTCGCTTTCTACGAGCGAGACTTTATCTTCCTGCGCACAGACTTCCCTGGACGTTTCTGGCAAAAAGAAAAAAAATCATTTCATTCTCTCACATATCTCCAGTTTTTATGTTTGTGTGCAAGTGTGACTCACATTCTGTTTTCCTCCTTTGCCTCCTTTTCCTCCTTTCTTCCCTCCTTTTCCGCCCTTCGCATGAGCCACTTTGGCACGGAAACTGGAAACATCGTTGTGACTTTCTTTGGTATTCCACTTCTTCCCACTTTTCTTGCCTCCGAAGCCAAACTTCTGGTCCTTAAACTTCCTCTTCGCGTTGGGTCTGTTCAAACATTGACGACCGGTCCGTTTCATCATTACATCCAATAATCAGTTAAAAAGAGGTTTTCTTTCTGAATCAAACAGGAACTTTACAACAGAGAACTGAAACTGAGCAAATAATTCATGTTTTTTTTGCACTAAAACAACTCTTACCCCTTCTTGTTCACAGCTTTCTTGGCACCCTGAGAAGACTTTGTACTCGTCTTTTGATCTCCCTCCAGGAAATCCAGTTTGTCAGTCATTCCTAAAGATCAGAATCTGCTTTATTGCCAAGGATGTTGTACATATCAAGAATTAGTACATAAGGTGTGACATTTAACACAGCGTAAAAATATTCAAGGATAAAAAAAACTCTGCTAAACACTGCACACAGTAATACACATTTAAAATAGAATAAAATCAGGCAGAATGCGATTGAAAATACAACAACTACAGTACTATTTACTACATACAATGCACGACAGATGCGTGGAATGAGTTCGGAGCAGAGAGGTGGAGGAATGTGTGTGTGTGTGGGGGGGGGGGGAATCAACCATCAGCAGGATATGACAACACAAACCTTTCTGGTATTTCTTCACAGAATTCATCATAGCCTTCTTCTCCTTCTGCCTCTTCTGTAACACTTGAATTTGGACCTGACAAGCAAATTACTACTATTATTACAGATTATTACTGATCAAGTTTGACTGTTCTTAGCATGCTGAGGTCCCAGATTCCAGACAAGTCATCCTGCGACTGACCTTTTTGCCAAACTTCCTTTGCTCTCGTAGTTTCTTGGCCTTCTCTGACCTCTCCATTATCGCCTGCTTGGAAATGAGCTTCTTCCTGATCTAGATTGTGGAAAAGAAACATGTTTTGTTATTTTTACACGTGTCAGCATTTGAAATGAAAATAAAAACATTAGGATCAACCACATACCCAGCTCACATGAAGTGTAAGAGATTAGAAGTTCATAAATGAATGGAAATAATTGGCAGCAACTTACAAAGATCACAAACAGCCATAAGCGTCTCCATTTAGGATTTGTTCCCAAACTGATATGAATACTTAATGACTTTAAAAGACTTTCTTAATCAAACTGCTCACCTTCTGCATGTGCTGGTCAGACTTGGCCATCTCTGCAAAGTAATCTTCAGGTCTCTTAGTGGCTACACCGTGCTTCTTCAGGAGCGGCAGCGCGTTTAGAACTGTAGCTTGAGCTTGGCGGTAGCTGTGAAAACATTTCACGCCAGAATATTAGATTAGATAGCAGGAATACTGCAGAAATCCAATTAAAGTAACATATGACTAGAAATAGTCTGTATATTGTATGTTAGAGGTTTTTCCTCACTCACAAGTACATCTCTCTCTGGAAATCATCCTCTGCGTTGACATCTCCGTTGTTCACATTTGTCTCTTTTCCTTCAACCTGAGAGAGGACGTCTTCAACCGGTGGGTTGCTCATATCCAGCCTTTCCATCCAGGGGAGGTCCTTCTTTAACTCAGCAAGGCATTGTTTTAAACCTTCCTGATAACACACACACACACACATCGGAAAGTGAGCTATCCTTTCCGGGGGGGCTATTATCATTGGCACAAAGACCAGGCCACTTTCAGCATTCATCATCCTGTCAGTAACATTGGGCAGGAGCTGAACCCTAACCCTTGGTCCATGGCTAATCAATAAACAAACACTGCAAACTGTTCATACAAGCTGGATGAAAAGGGTAAAAAGTGGAGGACTTCACCAAACTTACCATGTTGTTGACAAACCGTTTGGGTTGATTCACCAACACGTTCATTCCTGGCTTTAACAACCCTTTTGCAAAGGCATCTTGGAGCTGAAACACAAGAACTAAAGTGAGGGAAAGCACCGACACACAAACCCATGTTGGAAAAAAGCTATTCACATAGGAACGTCACCAGTAAAGTTCTGACTAGCTTTGCAGCATATCGCCTTACGTAGCTCTTCCTTCTCTATACGTTTGTTAAAATCATCTCTTTACGACGTTTGTAGAATCCCTACACACTTCAGTTTTTCATATAACTTTTCTAACACAACTAGCTAGCATTAGCCAATGCTAGCAGCAGACTCACCTCACTATCGGATAATTCACTGTTTTCATCCGAGTCTTCGCTCAGCAGCTCCTCGTCCTCTACGAGCTCCATGTTCCGGCTGTCGAGGGTCATAAAATAACAATATGGGATTGCGTATCCTCTTAAAAATATCACGAACGTTGCTGTGAAAGTCCTGCTCACATGTGCCGCTGTGTGCGAGAACCTTTCACGTGGGGCGGAAGTGCTGCGTTCAATGTCCGACTAACACAACGCACCGACAGAAAACCAGCGCGATCAATGGTTCCTACTAAGATCATTTTTCCCTCTTCACGTACTCTGCTAACATTCTTGAGATTTTTTCCACAACAATAAATTCACAATTGTCTGAAGAACTAATGTGTTAAATATATTTTACATTCACGTTTAAATACCTTACACTACATAGCTTCCTGATCGAAACGTATATGCATTTGTTCTTCAAGAAACTCTTTGCACATTATTTCATCGTTTAAGACACCTCATGTTTACGACGGAGTATTAGGGCCAGATGTTATTTAAAAAAATACAAGATATACATCTTTAATCTTTACACACAGACAGCAGTCAATGTCCGTCAGTGTCGAGAAGTTACAAACTGTCATCAAACTAACTGTTTTGACCAGTTCAATGACAAAAAGGTAAAACGTGAAATTAGTGACATAGTTAGTGACACGTCAAAGATGTAACTGTCTTCAGAGAACCACACTGATGGGTGTAGTACTGAGACACACCGTCTGGGGGTGCTACTGTGTGCCTGAGAGGATTGGAGTTACCAGGAATCTCTTGCTTTCATTGATCTCTCTTTGAGTCAATACTTGTCACTTTGACAAGGCACAAGTGATAGAAACGTCTGCAGTGATCCACTGTCCACTGTCACGGTAGATTTGGCCTGGAACGAGCATCAGGATTGGAGTCACTCACATCGATGATCTAAGGACAGAGATTGACACAGGCTGTGAAGACCGTCGAGGACCATTAAAGTTTACTTGACTTGAAAACGCTGACTCATGTCCTTATTTTACTTTATCTATTTATTTATTTTTTTTCTGTTTGTTTATCTTTGTTTGTTTCATTTTATTCTATTTTCTACTTCATTATATACACACACACACACACACACACACACACACACACACACACACACACACACACATATATATAGTATTTCTATTTTATAGATATCTGTGCACCAGACAGAAGCAGCACTCCAAATCTTGCTGCATTTTGTACAATACAAAGTTGAAGATTGCTTTTTCTTCCTAAACAAATGATTTCCTCTTAACATAAGTATGCGCAGGCTTTAAGCCCCAAATGTCTTAACTTAACTTAAAGAGCAGTAAGAAAGTCACACAGCTGCGTTCACCCTTCAGTTCACAGAGCACTATAGAAAAGGAAAGGCAGGAATCACACTCACTTCTATATTACATAAAAACAGTTTGTATTCTCCCTCTGCGGTCACGCAGCAGTCATGAGCGGATGGTTTGCAGTTAGAGCAACGGTGAACACACACTGAATGTTAATGTTGTCCTTTGGCCACAGACCACGAAAACCACTTGATCTTACTCAAAATGTCACATGAATGGGATTTATCTAAAGGATGTAAACCCTACAGATCAAATTAAGAGTTATTAACCATGATATTGTCCCTGTACTTTGCATCTATGAGACATATAACATATTGCTGAGGCTGTACTGACGTCCACTGTGAGACATTGTGTCATGAAAGGCGTGTGTCAAACATCTTTCACAGTTGACATTTAGTTCAGCAAAGGTTTTACTGATTTAAACAGCTCATGTTCAAAATGTATTTACCGAATGCTTCACATTTCCCACCACATGGAGATTGGTGCTGAAGTTGAAATGACTGTCAGTACTCAGGAGGCTACTGGTTCGATGCTGGGGTCTTCCGGAGATGTCCTCAAGCAGGACACAGATGGAAATAATGCTTTGTTCTGCAGACTTCATCGTCATCTAAATGTGTGAATGAGGCAATGCTGTACAATTCCTGCTTTCACAAGGTTGATCTATAAAAGAGCTCGTTTCACAACATTCACATTTCATTCATGCAGCAAATAAGCTGCAGTAGTCCCATTAACAGCAGATAGACACACACAGTGAAGGCTGCGGCTGCTTCACTGAGACATCATCTGTCTCAGGGGCTTATCCTCCTCGTCCTCAGCAGAAAATGACTGATCCTCACAAGAGTGACTTTCTTTCTTTTCTCATGCAAATCAATATTTACAATTTGTACTTAAAACCCTCCAGTCTCAGTGGTCAGATCCCCACTCAGACATCCTCAGAATAAAGGAAAATGCAATCGTTTCCATTTCCGTCATCGTAATCACTTGATACGGACAGAAATGCAGTCCAGCAACTCCCCTCTCTGCTGTCACTCTTCGTCTCAAGAGTGACAGGGCACTTTTTGGTCGAAAATAAGTTGGATCCACTCTGTCAAGCTCTGCTATTAAGAGTTTATTCCCGGCTGCTGGAGCTTACAACAAAAAAGATTTAGCACCTATGCCATTTAATCAGTGTCATCAGGTCTGGCAATGTGTGAGTAAACAACAGTCTGGATGAATTACCGTGAAAACACTTTATTCTTTTCTTACTTCTTATCTGTGTTGAGTAGCTCCTCACTCATCCTCCAGCCTACAAAACCATCCGTGATGGGCCCACAGTGACCACGTGCCTCTGGGACCAGATGTGACACGTAACGTCCTTCATAGCACTCAACACACTGGAGTTTTATTATGGAAATGACTTATAATATGTACTTATAATATATAATATATTTTGCAAAGCCATTCATTCAGAGTACAGCAACACTGAGCATTTGAAATCATTAGAGTTAATTTCAATAAGATGTTTCTTTTTCTGCACATAAAAAACAGTTTTCTAGAAACAGGTTTTCCCACTGATTTGGTAAGGAAGCACTGACGAGAACATCTTTTGTAATGTGGTAAATTCAAATCTAAAATTCATCACCATCCTGCACAAAATGCAGTGTGGTGAAATGGTTCCAATTACTAATAAAACAATGGTGAGATTTAAAAAAAAAAAAAAGGCTAAACAAAATAGGAGTTTGTGTAATGTCAGCAAATATCATGTGTATCTGTGCAGCACCAAAGTCCCTTAGTGGCTCCATAAGACACCCTGTCCAGGCGACAAGGTGCTTTATAATTCAGCCTATCGACCATCGGGGGCCTTTTCATTAAGTGCTTTGTGGAAATCTTGGTCGTAAAGTCACAGTGCTGAGCACAAGTCAAAGTCTCTGTGGGCGCGCAGCCCAATTTATCCCCTTCACCTTAAGACCTGGAAATTACTGCAATGTTCACACCAGTCAGGCGTGATGGAAGGAAAATACATGATCAGGGTGGAAAAATATGGACAGTAGGCCGAGTGAAAACCTGAGAGAATTCTTTGATTCTCATCTGACTCTCTCTCATATCTGTCTCAATCAAAGTCATAACGCCAAAATCTGAACCACTCAATCATTGAGTGATGCTGAAAATTCAACACATTATCCTCCAGATTTGATGATTGGTGGCTGGTTGCTGTTTGGATCGTTACAAAGTAAGAAAAAAACATTATTCACCGAGGTTCTTGTAATCATATTCTTATTGTTACTTGCTTTTACTGTCACTTATGTACTTTTTTCCTGCATGGAGATTCTGCAAATGAAACTGTACCATTGATTTATTGATACCCAATATGCTATGATGAGGAAATCACTAGTAATTCACAGCTGAATTCAGTTGCAGTCTGAAAATGTCACTAGTCCATACACAGACCTCATATAATTCTCATAAAGCGAGGGGAAAGTAATTTAAGCAGTGCATTTATGAGTGCAGCCAAATCACAAGAGGCAGCACTTTTTTATCATGGTTCTCCAGATGGTCTCCTCTTTGGCATTTTGAGCAGACTTCCTGGCTCTAAAATTGGTTCACTCCTCATGGAAAATCTATTATTAAGCAATATTCAACAGGAAACTTCCTGTTAGCAACTAGCAGCATGTGATGTTGTCAATGCATTTTAGACAGTTTTATAGGAACACACACATTCTAAATGGTGCATCTGTAATACAGTGAAAATAATGTGCAAATTAGCACAAATTACGTTGTCATAATACATTTCAGAGACTTTTAGAGAGTAGTTAAATAGGTGCATATTTGCTTTTTATTTGCTGCTCTGGGAGCCGTTTTGTATACTAATGCTAAACTGTTCTTTTTCAGACCTTCAGATCAATAATGCAAATGAAAGCATCTCAATGTGGTGCATACAACAAGCACAAGAAGACACTTTAACTTGATGAAAACTCCAATAGATCATGGGATTAATCAAGATTACAAATTTTAAGTGGGGGGGGGCTCACCCCTAAAGGGCACAATAGGTATTACAGCACCATCAGCATGAAATCAATCAAGAGAGTCTGTGGCCATTTAAGTGCCTCTCACGATTTATATGAGCTGTAACACAAATAAAAAGATGGAACAATAATATGCTCCACAAGGCTTTCATGGGGCTGTTTGACTCTCAAGGTACTGTGTTTATTTCCCCATTTGGTCATGTGATCTATCAACAAGCTGAGGTGTTTTATGTACCAGAGCTTCTCTCAATTTCTTCATTTGCTCCCTGGAAAATCGTAAACTGGTGTAACAGAGTCCTGATGGTATAGAGTATGTACCTAATGACACACGACATCACACAACAACGTCTGTCACTGTTTCTGGTTACCTGTGCGATCATCGTATGGTAAGAAGTTAACACACATGTCTATTTGAAGACACAGGAGTGATTGCTTACGTTACTAGCGCAGCCAGCATTTCAAATACTTAAAATAACAGCGGTGGAATTAATGGGTTTACGCACACCTGCAGTTTAACTTGCAATGACAACGTGCTGCTGCAACAGGAGCAAGTAACAGCTGTTCCTTATAATAACGAATCACATTAAATAGCAAAACAACACATGCTTTGCGGATGGAGCAATCAGTTTTAATCATATAGTCCTCATGTTTGTGAGAAACATGATAGCATAGGTGGGTAAAGAGGAACAGACTCAGGTGGCTGCTGCAACATAATTGCAAAATCACCATGAGTGCATGTGGTGCTGCTGGGATTTGATGAAAAGAGGTCTCCTGGTAATCTCTCAGTAAATGTTTAGAGGCACATTTGCACCCTCCTCCTTTCCTTTCTGCCATGCTTTCCTCTCCTCTCCCTCCTTCCTCCATCTCTGTGTCCTTCCTCTATCCTGACACTGATTAGAAGCGAGGAGACAAATTAATCGGGGGGAGCGTTGGGTTGCCAGCTTTCTCTGACAGAGGACATCCACAGAATTTCTAAGGGAAGTGCAACGTCAACTTCCATCAACGCTAAAGCAGCAGAGTGTGTGTGTGTGTGTGTGTGTGTGTGTGTGTGTGTTTGTGTGACTGGCACGAGTATGCAGAGGCCCGTGCATAATCACCTCATTATATCACTGTGAATGGAATAGTGAATTGATCTGATCAGCTCCCTCTGAGAGACGAGGAAAAAGAGGTTGGAGGGAGATGGGCAGAAGGTAGCAAAGAAAATTAGCTGAGTCAAAGTGAGATAACGGATGAATTACAGTTTGAGGGGAAATGTGAGGGGAAATTTAAAAAGATAAAGAGGCAGAATTTCTAATTGCCTTCACACACCACCACCTTTGACACTAACACAAAGTGGATCAAATATTAAAAACGAGCAGCAGCAACCCCACCGACTCCTCCTCCACCCCCTCAAACAACAAGACATGATGGGATATGAACAGGGCACTAATGGAAAAAGTAATGGAGAAAAAAACAGCTGAAGATTGGACAGCAAATCACGTTAATAATCTAATGATCTACAAAAAATATTTTAAGACATGGTTTACATAATGTATCAATAATTTGTTAATTAGTCATTATTTATTATTCATTTAACATTCATTTTGACACGAATCATCAGGATCATTGAGCTTTTTCCGGGTAATAAGTTTAATGGGACAACTTTCACTAGCAAACTGTGAATTCTTTTATCTTGTCAGGTAATGAGGAGTGGGATCGTCCATAGACACACCATCTGTTGATGATCCGTCATATTTACATGTGTAGTGTTGTTCACATTTCCTTGACTATAATTCCAACACAAGAAGCTAAAAAGAATCCCACTCTGTCTGCATTTGTTTGAAACTTATAGGACGCTACAGTGAAACTAACAAATGATTTCCCATTGATACTCAGGATAGATGCATTACCATCTGTCCACCTTTTTCTTTCTTTTCTTTTTTTTTCTACTCACCAAACACTTCGGCGTGCTCTATTTTCTCTCTGCTCTGCTCTGGATCCTCCACAAACAAGGTGCGTACGCACACAAAAACCCAGTCAGCAAATCCCAGGAAAGCTGGGCAGTAGATCATAATTAGAGCCAATCAAAAAAAAGCGCACAGGCCGTTACTTCCTGCCAGCCAGCCAATTAGTCCATCTGGCCATTCGTAGGCCTTCTGTGCTCCACTAACTCTCCCTCAGCAGCGGGTAGATTGCTTTTATTCACAGGGAGTAACGTCAACGCTCGTCCTGGCAGAGAACATTTGACACCCGTACGACTAATTGTATCGTTTGAGAGCGATGTTTGTGTTCGTCGGTTTCACTGTCAGTGTGAGTTATATCAAAGTGATGTCATGAGTTTCTACCTTTACCATCCTTACCCTCTCTACCTTCATTCTCTTTCCGTCTTCTGTCTGTCATCCCCTTTTTGTCCACTTCTCCCCATCACTGTTTCCTTGCAGTAATTACCTTCCTGACTGACTCATTGTTCAGTCATTAATCTCTCCTCTCCTTATCTTTATGATTGCCACTCTGCAATTCAGCCTGCTCCGTTTCTGTTCAGCTTCTTTTATCTTCCTGGGTGTTGAACAGCTTCTAACCTTTTTTGCTCTACTAAGATGTTTCAGTTTCTCCAGTGTTACTTCCAACAAAGAGGTGGTTTTTGATACCATGATATCTAGAAATACCAGGATGATTATCCACGAACGAGCCAATTAAATGTATGACAGCGTAAATATCACCAGAATTAAAATCAAGACAACAGTGTCCAAACTTTTTGCGAGGGACATACTTGTCTTCTTGAACCAAAAATTACAAACACATCCATTGATTTACTGCACATGTAAATGTCAGGTGCAACAACCCTAAAGTGATTCTGCCTCGTGTCTCAAGAAACAAATAACATAAAAAGCAAGATGTCTGGAGCCGAAAACGTCCATGAAACTGATCACGTAGGTTTCAGTTTAAACATTACTCATTATGGGATGGGATGTTTTATTCATTTTGTTGGATGCCACCACAAATAAAACCGTGGACATGCCGAGTGTAAGAGCTAAAATAGCATGCTGACGTGTAGACCTTTGATTTCATTTCATATTTTTTGCAGAAAGTATAATAAATAAGGTTTTCTGCTTTTACTAAATTTAATGACCTGTAGAACATCTCAAAGCCTCCATCAGTGTATGAATGTGATTCTTGTGGAGACTATCAACAGCTAGGGTTAAAACATTAATAACTTTTAAAGCTCTTGCTCCATTACTTCAATACACAGCTTGTCTTATATTCCACATGTACGTGTACATTTCACAACGGTTTGGCAGTGCAATAGTTCAGAAGCATGAAGTGGGACACCGAGGATCAAAACATTCAGACAGTCCAAAGCTGAGCAGCAAGACATCACTGGATTAAAAGAGGACACATGAGACCTCTTCATACAAAAAGACAAAACCTGCACGCCAGCAGAATTTCCTCTTGGAGCAGGACGCCTCCACAACGAACTGGTGCGCTATTGTATGTGTGAAAGATACACAGTCAAGTTTTACTCTTGAGAAAGAATCATAATCAAAGGTATGATAATCAACTCTCATATGTCAGACGAAGCTGCTCGGGATGCAAGCGTTGTAATCTTAAAAAGAAAAACATGAGTACAAAGAACGAGCTCATCTCCCTGGATCATCTCATCATCACATTTTGCACCAGACATTTGAAATTCATCAGAGTTTCCTTCCTGTTTGTGCTCAGCGAGCCAGTCTCGTACATCACAAATGGATCTGTAGTCCATGTCAACAACGGTCTCACTGAATCATTAAACGCACCGAAATGTTCTAACTGAGCAAATTTATTATTGCTAATATTCATCTTTACTTCAGAGAAGGAGAACGCTTGACATAACGTGTCTGTGAAGAGGGAAAAATGAGAAACAAGTAACAATAAAGTTGACTACTGAGTGTGGCAGCAAGAAATCTTTTTAGTCAATGTCTCTAAAGAATCCAGCAGTGATGTTCACTAGCTGCTGAACGCAGCTCATTAATACAATACTGTCCCCAAACTTCACCCAGTCATCACAAACTTTTTTAACAGAAGTCACATCCTCAGTAAACTGTCACTACAGTCTCAGCAGTGTGTGTGTGTGTGTGTGTGTGTGTGTGTGGTGAAACTTCTCAGACCTTTCTACTGTTCAGCTGCAGACTGTGTGTAACTACGGAATAATGTTATTATGAAGTCTCTATAATGTTATTCAATCACTTTTAGGGTGAAGACTGAGATAAAGGTTAGGGTCTCAGGGAAATTAATGCACATCACTCTCAGTGTGTGTGTACGTGTGTGTATGTGTGTGTATCATTTTAATGAGCACCTTTTGAGAAAGTGAGCATCTAGTAATTGCATGAAGGCACTACAAGATGATAGGGTGTCGTAATTAATGCTTCATACATCAGTGCATGAGTGTGTGTGTGTGTGTGTGTGTGCGCGCCCGCGCGTTTGTGTGCTCTAATCAAAATGAGACAAAGCGATTTGTTGAAGTTAAGATAAAAACAAGCATCTACTGCGGTGAAGTTTAAAGAGGGAGTGTGTGTGTCCTGGGTTCAGACTGGGTTTTAGGGTTTGTGGTTTGGGAGAGAGTGTGTTTTTGTGTGTGTGAACACGAAAGAGAGCGTTTGTACATTTGTCACCCATTCATGAATAAAGACTTGCTTTGCGTGCAGCAGCTGTAGGTCTGTTTAATTATTATCCATTTGAACACCACTGCTCACATTTCAATGTCGGTTAATCAGAGCAGTGAATTTACCTGCAGAGCGCTGCGTTGGTTAAACAGACACACGTACAGAGGGAAAACAACAACTGGAGAATACATGAAATAATATATACCCAAGGTCACAATCTTGGGAGTATGTTTGTTGGATTTCCATGCATGTTTTTAATTCTAATTAATGTAATGCTGATAATTGTGATGCAATTGTATTACAAATTCACTGTAAAAGAAAATGTGGAATGGAGCAACAAATAGGAATTAATGTTACAGTGAAAGACATCTGAGAAACTTGGAATTACGACATTGACATTTTCACAGGAGTCCATTAATTCATCTTAAAGATGTTTTTCTCTCCCATCACCACTGCAAAAAGGTCATGATTCTTGGCAAACACCTGGCAGATCATTAAAGCGAGCAAAACAAACTTTTACTGAAGAAAAACTTTCCGTCTCGCTCATCACTGGTTTCATCCTGCCAAGCTGAGGTATCTTTCATTTAAATGGAAATGACATACTGGTCCTTATAGATCCGGGACCTGGTACCTAATCAATGCTTGATCAGCCTCTCCTGTGGGGAGGCGTGTGTGCACAGCTTTGGAGCTGAGCATCCGATGGAATTTGAGGTGAGGTGGGTGTTCATGAGCGAGTCTGTCCGAGGACGGTTGTGACTTTTGCCTGGAAAAGGCCTTTTCGGTCTCACAGTGCTAAAAAGAAAGATAGTCCTGTGTACAATGCATCTAAAATGGTGAAAGATATATGGTCCGTTGCCATGAACTGGGCTCCTCATATTCACATCTCGAACATCCACCTTCATTTACCAAAAAAATTAAACAAGCGTGAGTCCAGGACTCTGGGTGTTGATGTGTGTGAGACCCTGTCCTGTGCCATCATCTCCCATTAGCAACATTCAAATAAACCCAAATGTAAACCCAAAATAGCCCGTGATGCACAACAGTCTTCAAAGTACAGTATCTCAAAGCTCACAGATTTATCGACCAACTATCCACATAAAAGTAAATCCTACATTTTAGGATGCAAATATACATAATCCCGCCCATTTTTCA
>CAAKHB010002873.1:34281-44659 GCA_901007665.1 Aeoliscus strigatus | reverse complement strand
CCAGGACTCTGGGTGTTGATGTGTGTGAGACCCTGTCCTGTGCCATCATCTCCCATTAGCAACATTCAAATAAACCCAAATTAGCCCGTGATGCACAACAGTCTTCAAAGTACAGTATCTCAAAGCTCACAGATTTATCGACCAACTATCCACATAAAAGTAAATCCTACATTTTAGGATGCAAATATACATAATCCCGCCCATTTTTCAAGCATGTCTGCACCACTATTAACAGCTGGTACATCTGTCGGAGAGCCCTCCCCTTGTCTGGGGTGGAGCTGGAGGTATAAGAACACAGATGGCGTTTTCCTGCCAGAGGGAACACCTGGAGGAAACATGATGGCTGAGAACGGGGACAGGATGGAAAACAAGTCCTATCGACTTCTTGATGTATGTGGGGGTTTTTTTTGTAAATATATTTTCGTTTGAATATTTTACTGCTCTCCACTGCCTTCTCGTTCAAGAGCTCTGATTAATCGGGTCTGCGCTGTAGATGGTTCACATTGGAAGGTTTTCTGCAGCTTCACACTACCACTGTTCTGAAAATGATTCCTTCCTTCCGGAATTTTAATCTGTCAGGTCGTGTTGTCTGGTGCGTTACAGTACCGAGTCCTTTCAAAGGGAATGTGACCTTTTGGCAATCGCATCTCATTTGAATGAAACTCACTGCAGTGAGAATGCATTAGTAACATCTGACTTTCCACTGACGCTCCCTCAGTCCCAGGTCCACATTTGGTATTTGATCGTCCTGGGTCATATAATGCACGAGGAATACACAAAACAGCAAACACTTAATTACTAATGCGACCAAATGGTTTTGTTTTTGTCACCTGCGGCTTCTTTACATCCCAGAGAGAGTGCATTCGCTTGATCAAACGCTGCAGTGCAGTGCTGTCCATGTTTTTCAACTTCGACATGATACTTTACGATAGGATAGGAAAACTTGTCTCTGACTCAAATGCTGCAGAAACGCCTCTATGTTACAAAACCATAACAATGACAAAACAAATGATGCACACGTCCCATACATAAATATGTCGCATTGCAAGTTGTGTAACGCATAATACACACATCCATGACCAAGCACCGAGACTTTTAACAATCCATACAAACTCAAGATGGGCTGGAATACGTTGTTAAAACGATGGGTATCTTTTATGGGCACAAGACAGTCAAACTGCCGCTAACCCAACATGAAATGTTGGGTTGACACTTTATGGATAGGACATGTGCTATGCTGCAGATGAGGTAAATGAATGAAAATGTGTCACAGATTTCATGCTACATGATTCTGATCATTAATACAGATCTCTACAGAAACTGGATGCAGCTACACAAACATGCCTTTGTGCAGTAAAACAGACATTTCACACACACACATCTTGTATCCAACCAACACAAGTACAATGATGATTTTTCTGGCTTTGGTCTAAAAATAAAACTTGTCAGTCAGCACGTGCCATTTGGTGGTCACACCTCAGTGTGTGAAAGACTAACTGTGAATGAAACACTTGATCTAATTTTGGAACTGATGAGGATGAAAAAAACTGAACGTGGGAAGCTGGTGGAGGAGGCAGACCACAGCAACATAAGTTCTATTTATAGGAGGACAATGCCCAACTGTAATGTCTAAAACAGTAGAGCCACCAGTAGACACCACTGGGCAAAAGTGGTTTGGGGGTTTAGTTGAGCTCCTTTAAACTTTGACCTCAGGAAAGTGCAATCACGGTTTCCGAGGAAATGGCAAAAAATGACGCTGTGAACAACAATGGTGTGTTCACAGCCCTCTAGCTCGGCCATACTTTCACCAAGAAAGATGAACTAAACGCTGAAACACAGTTTCAAGTCAGATGGTCAGTCAGTCAAATCAGATGGAGGAGGTTTGTCAACCTGTGGCCCATGGACCCCAATGGGGCCACTCCACAAAGTGTGAAATCATCACCATGCCAACAGTGGGTGGTTTCTCAACCTGTGGCCCGTGGACCGTGACGGTCCAGCAGCAGACCCACATTAAAATAGTAAAAGGGATTTTCTAGTTACAGCTTCTGTTGTTTGCGTCCAGCTGGTTTGTGGAGTCACACAAGGTTGAAAATCCTGCAAGGTCACCTGATCAAATATGAGCTTATTATCCCCACATCAGCCTCTTTGCAGCAAACACAAAGAGTTGTCTCTCTGAGGGGACCGGATGGATGAAACCCTCCTGCTGTATAAAAGTGAGGAGCTCTCAGCTCGTCGCCTCGTCGCCACCACACGGAGCTTTTCCATTTATTACCGCTGTCACACACCGTCCGTCCCCCGCCGGGAACCCTGTCCCCTCCCACCGCCGAGCGCGGCCACACCTGCATCAAACCGGGGAAGTCCGTCCGGCGGAGCGCAGGCGTTTGTCAGCGAGCGCTGCGCTCCGCTCCGCTCATCCGCCTTCAACGCGCTGTTTCCGGACAGACACAGAGGATGCACCGGCCGCCGGAGCCGGACACCGAACTGGCGTCGACACAAAGTGGACTGAGGAGCGGAGAGCGACCGGAGGCAGAACGGAGAGAGGAGCTGAGCAGGTAAGAAGCTTCTAGGAGGTCAATCATCAGCAGGAGGAAGGAGATGAGTGCTTTACAACTTTTTTTTTTTTTCGACAAAAGACATTCTTTTTAGTTGAGGGTGCTATATCAGGGAAAAAATGAATAATCTAGATACGTTTTATATATTTTGGCAATGAATAAACTAGTGCAGATGCTTATCTACAATAGAAAGTGCATTTTATTTTCTATGGTGACATAATAATGAAGTCAATTTCTATCCCTCGTTTCAAGTTGCAGTTCTGAATTTATTTTATCATTGTCACACTCTTCTTGATGCAGTTTGCTTCTCTCTAACCAATCACACATTTGTGTCCATTTACAACCAGGAAGTAAACAACACTGTATCACACCTTATGACCTTTGCTCCAGTGGGATGTCCCACAGATAACTGGTGTAGAGAGTTAAGGCCCCGAACACACTCTGGAGACTGGACCATCGGGTCGCTGTTGTTTATACCCAGAGGTCAGAATTGCTGCATTATGGAAAATCCATAAACCACAGAGAGAGAGTGGAAGTGTTGTTGACGCTGTATACAAGTTATTATGATTGGAACGGATCAATACAGTGTCCACGCTTGAACTCCTGTGCCACTGCCACTATCTGACATAGATCTGTTGCACAACTAGTCAAACAGCAAAGATGAATTGTGAACGAGCACCTGAACTTTCTGTTAAGAGGCCAAAAAAAATCATTTGAAGATGATTAAAGACGAGGTCTAACTTGATAACAAGCAGCCTGTGATAGACTTCATTAGTGAAGAGCCTCAGGTCCACGCTGGATTAAAGAGCTGAGTGGAGCAAAGTAATTGGTGGTTGAGTCTGTGGACGACCGTGTAAAATGGTCGAGCACCCTGGCGGAGTTATATGAGCTCTGTATATGTGATCTGTGGGTTTGCAGGTGTGTGTGTGTGTGTGTGGAGGACATGGATCCCAGACACTGTGTGGAATAGAGACCAGAGCAGAATCTTAAATATCCCCAGGAGGCGTTTTGTTTCACAGTCAGCAGATACACAAAGTCAAGGCAATTGTGTCGTCGATAGCAGCTGTACTGACTTAGTCCACCTTTGTCCTCAGGTGGAACTCATATCCACCCATAATCAGTTTGATAAACAGTTCAATTCACTGTTGGGTGTGGGTGATATTAACAGTACTGCACGTAGGCATGGTGATGACGGTTTGAATATAAAATTGTTATCAGCTCTGTGAAGGTTTTACATTTTGCCAATGAGTTGCATTCAGCTAACATGATGGACAATAAGTGGAATTATGAATGAGAATGATGAATCAGAGGTAATTTTATTTTTTTAACAGGAGATATGGACCAATGGCAGCCTGGCATTGTTCCATTTGTTCAGCTGGCAAATCAAAATGTCCCGGGGCTCTATTGGATAAACTAATTAGAGCACTGAAACGTATGATGTAGTGCCCAGTAACCCAGTAACTTTCAGTTCATTCAATACTGCCGCGAGAGCAGATTCAACAGACCGTTCCACAACAGCAGCCATCTTGAAAAACCCTTAATGGCATTTCCCTGCCGGCCACAGTCGACAGTTAACCCAACGCACGCACTCATGTCCACACATTGTGTCAGCCCTTCTACCATAACTGTCACATTTCTAATTCTACAATGCCCGTCCCTGTCCTTCTCCTGAAACGAGTGGCTGCACCTTTATATTTGATGCAGCGGAGTGAGTTTATTCAGGCAGGGGTGTCTCGTGTTTCCCATAATACACTGTAATATCTGTAGCCATGTCTCCTCTAAGATAATTACCCACTGTGGCAGCGTGTACTGTTGTCATCTTGCGAGTGTTGTGATGGGAAAATACATACTGAACTACCACAGAGAAGGTAATTGGAGGGGTTTTTTTTCCCTGTGAGGACACTAGACACAGCAGTGAAACCTTCAGCATGTGTAGTTGAGGTCAAAGTAAGTAGTAAGTAAAGTAGTAAAACAGTCTTAAAGAAAGGGAACAACAGCGTGCCAACTGATGGATGGATTTATCCCATCACAGCTCAGTGGATTTCCATGCAGGTGGCTGGGAAATGGCTTGGAAATGGTCTAAGATGAAAGGAGAAACAGGCACATCTACAAATCCATCTGCTGCTTCAGAACCGCAGACAGCGCCATGGATTTATCAATACTCTGCGCGGTTAGACTGCTGATGTTTCAGGGCAGCGGAGAGATATAGATTCTAACTTGCACAAAATTCAGGGAGATAAAGGACGTTAGAAAAATGAGTCTGGCAGACGAGACTAACCAGACAAGGCCTCTGCCTCGACATTTTCTCTGGAACGGACTGATGGGGAGAGGTGGTGTCAGATTAACCCCACGACTCCACAACTGCCCATGACTGAATACCAAACAAAATAAAATTAGCACAATGTCCACTTAAAGAGCAATCCATGCAGTCGCTGACAACAATGATTGTTCTAAGTAAGCAGGATTCACTACTGCACACAACTACTGCACAGTTTCTGTCTCAGCATACAGATATCTGTTTCTCAGAGTGGTCTGCAGACCAGACAGACAGCTATCAGCCTCCCATTCATCATGCTCATTACTGTGAGACACCCAGTATCGACACCCAATATGCTCAGTATCACCTCTGAACCAGCGAGTGGAGGGAAAGGGGGAAAAAAAAAAAAGGTGCCTCTTTCCCATCGTCAGCATGAGTGAAGCAGACGGGGACCAGCATGTTAATTGGTGATTTGATTAGCGGTTTAATATTGCAGCTGTGCACGACAGACGAAAACAACTGTCTTTTTTTTTTTTTTTCCCCAGTCAATCCAACTATGTAGGGACCACAGGTTTTCACCTGGAAGCTTGACATTACGCTGTTCATTGAGTTAATTTCTTAAACCCACATACACAAATCAGTGTGTCTATGTGATATCACAGCAGTTGACAGGTAAAGAAACGGCATTTGGAATTGGATCCTGCATTTCAGAGCATCGTCACGACACCCATTC
Organism: Aeoliscus strigatus; assembly: GCA_901007665.1. NCBI lineage: Eukaryota > Metazoa > Chordata > Actinopteri > Syngnathiformes > Centriscidae > Aeoliscus > Aeoliscus strigatus. Next base: position 39,117 of record CAAKHB010002873.1, on the reverse strand, counting down.
TCAGAAAGGTGTTTGAGTAGGTGTGTAGCAGCGTGTAGCCAAAGGTAGGAAGCTAGATTCAAAAAGAGGGAAATGTCATATTAGAAAAAAGACTTTCATGGATCTACACATCTACAATGGGCTTTTGTGTTGACAATAACCATCAGGTGAACCACCAACAACCAACCATCAGGTGAAGAACAAAATAGCGTTGTTACTAATTTCGTTAAGTTTTCTTAACTTGAATTTCTGTCTTATGAATCATCACATTTACAAAGCAGACTTGTTAGCTTGATTCAGTTGAGCAAATGTATTGTTTGTTTTGTCATTTTGCATCAATGCACACATTCCCAAACACAATGTCTTGGTGTATCCGTTGGTGCACATCACACATGACGGACATAATAAGACAGAAACAACAGAACAAAACAAACAAGGGTGGGAAACTCAACCGTGGAGAGGAAGTTCCTTTTAAATTTGACGTCCGTCATAAAGCTAACTAGTTGCAACATGGCTAAAACTGAACCAGACAACGTTGTTGACTGAGCTGATTCAGAGCAGCATTCCTGTCGCCCATCCATTTGTAGTTATTGGCTCTAGGAATGATTGTTTGTGAATGAATCGAAATCATTCAGGTTAACGGGTACTTGGGTCTTTCACACGTACTTGTACTTTTTCTCGAGTAGAAAATGTGTGTAGCCTTGCTGCTTCTGCCGGAGTTTATGAATCAGTGGATGTCACATGTATGTAGGTAGGTAAATAACACCAGAATCTCACAGAGGACACTTTGTAAACACCACGTCAAAGCAGGTGTGTGTGTGTGTGTGAGGCTTTGAACTAGCAAACACAACTCGAGCACCACATGCCCACATCTCTCTTCCACCCCCCCGACACCAAAACTCCAAAGCAGACAGGAGAGATAAGAAGCTAGGAAGATAAAGAGCACTGGTGGTGAGACAGAGGGGGGGAGAGGTGAGGTGAGACAGTGAGAAAGGCTGGCGAGATAAGCGCAGGAAAACAGATGGAGACGAGTGTGTGTGGAGAAGATGTTGTGTGTGTGTGTGGGGGGGGGTGTTTAGGTCTCGGTTGGCCATGCTGGTGGCGATGATGCTGTGCCATGAACTGCAGATTGAGCTCAATGAAAAGCATTAAACCATTTGAGAGGCACCAGCGAGATGGAAGTGGAACGAAACAGAACGAATCTGAGCCAGGCGAGCAGCGTTATGAGGTTCCTAAATGTGACATAAAAAACATTAACACACACACACAATGATGATGCAAACTGCAGTTATGACATCTTATTTGGTGCGTCAGCGAGCAGAGGTATGAAAGCAAGAGGAGGATGGTGGATACACTGACCTTTTCTCTGGTAACATGCAGGTCAGTAACTGGTGGTGGTCACGTCCATCCCGACAGAGTGGATAGCTGATGGGTTTGGGGTGGGGAGGGAGACTCATTGTGTCAGACTTTGAAAAATGCAATCTGTGTAAAGACACTTAACTTTCCCTTACATGCAAAAGTCTACCAATTAAAACACCAAGAGCAGCTCTAATGAAAGTGCGTCTAATGAAACGTTTGATGAAAAGTTCACCAAGTTTATCCTTAAGGAGCCATGAATCTCCTCAGACACTGGATCTAACCTCTCCAAAAACATCAAATTGACTATCACACCGGAGTCAGTAGATGTCAGTGGATCATCCGGACACATCATTTCGGAGCAGTTTTGTGCTCGTTCTGTGGAGGACCATGAGGACTCCATGGGTCATCCTCTGGGTACCATGAAGATCAGCACTTGCCCTCAGTGTGGGGCTGATGTGGTGGACTGAGCGAGCTACACAGCTAACGTGGTTAAACTGTGGGTCATTGTAGGTGAGCGGCATGAATCTGCTTGTTTAGCTTTGTGATTCAATGTCACTGCAGCAGGACGACTGGATATCATGCTCAGGTGAGCCTCTGAGCTGGGACTATGCTTCTCTCCTTCTCTCTTAGACGTTCCCCTGCTAGCTGTGGAGGAACGGTGACACCGACTCGGCCCTTTGTCTTCTCACCATTTCTGAAGAGTCTCTGCTGTCTATTGTACCTGTAGAGAAGACAGATCCAGTGGGTCAGTGTACGGACCTCTTCCGCCTGTGAAGTTTCAGTCCCTTTCCTCTTAACTCCTCAACCCCCAGCTTGCTCCCTCTCCACAGGCTCAGGTTCACCCTCAGCTTCTACCCCATTCCGAGTCCCATATGACAGCCCAGAAACATCCGTTACCCCTCCTCTCCACACGAGCCTTCTTTCCACTCCCTCCAGCCCCTGTGGCGCTTGGCACCACTGCCCATCACGCAGACAGATGGAGCCAACCCTGACCCCTCTCCTCGCCTGTGGGGACGCCAAGAGAATCTATGCCTGACTAGAAGAGATGGGGTTGTGTGAGCATGTAGGGGGGAGACAGGAAGGAGAGAAGGACAATATTGCTTTGTCACCACGGCAACACATCACCCAGTCTCCCGTGGACTACCCTTCAGCCCAGCCCAAGGCCCTTGTATAAAAAGGCACACAGCTGGAAACTCAGCAGCAGGACCAGAAGGACCTCATTTTTCCCAAACTAAATTGTGCTTGACATAGTTGTGCTTTGTTTGCCGGTGAAATCGTTCTCCTCCGCTTGTGAGGAGAGAAGATGTGACAAAATCTTAAATATAGAATCACCATTTAAGAAGCAGGAAACTAGAAGAAGGTTAGTCAGTGTTAGTCGCAGAATTTGCAGCCTGAGAACCCGAAATAAAATGATGGCAACTGAGCCGGTTGTGCTTCGCCGATCTGAGTAAAGTTGAAAGAGGAAACAGATGGACTCGAACAAGTGCACCTCTGCTGCCACGTCATACATCCACTGCATTTACAGTGTTTGCTGAAATACCTGAACCTAAATGCAAATTTGAAAGAAAGGAAGACATTTGCCACTGATTGGCTTGTTGTCTTTTAACCCGCTCCGCTGACCACCATTCTGATTAGCATATGCCGCTAGTCAACCAAATTTAAAAGAACCACGCATCAACAGTAAATTGAGACACTAATGACCGGTGAAATGAATTCAGCGAGCCAATATAACAGAGGGGGAATACCAGAGTCCCAAAGCTTCCCAGGTAATTGGAGTGGAGCATGTGAATGTGTGTGTGTGTGTGTGTGTGTGTTTTAACTCCACAGCTCCTCTGGTGACCTTGGGAGTTGAAAACTTAGAAGAGGCAGACAGAGAGCTGTGTTGCATCTGAGGTTTACAATCATAGTTTAGGGTTTTCATCATCTCAGTGCATTAGCATAACAGAGAACGTCTGGGCCATTTGCGTCAATCATTTCAAAGTCCAGGCTGTGTCTGTGCCTAAAAGAGACCTGCTTTGCATTTTCCATCATATATACTGTCTGTTTCATAGGAGGTGTGCAAATGATGCGCAGCTCCTTCTAGATGTCGTTTGTCACCATAATGTTACGTCGAATCCTCACTGATTGTTATGTAACCTGCTTTAGCAGCTGATTTTTGCAGGGGTTTGGATTATCTGCTTAAGAATAATAGGACGTAATGGAGCCGAGCGACGGATAAAGTGGCTCATCGGTAACGCTGTTTGTTGAGGGATTGTGCCAAACGAGGGGTAATTATTATTATAACACATACTAGTCATTGTCTGAAGCGTTTGTTGTACATCAGATGAGGTGTAAGTTTACAAGATGTGCGTTTACAAGGATGAGCAGTGAGTCAGAGCTTTTGGGAAGATATTTATGGGGCCAATACGACAAGGCTGATATGATAGTCTAGAGGTCGTATGTGTGATGAAGAAGAAAAGGTACACGGTCCAGCAGTCCTGTGTGTACCACAAGGAGAAAGATACACTTCTCTTAAGTTGTAGGTTGTCGCGTGATTGCTTCTCACTCACTTTACTCCGCCATATTTCATGAATTGGGATGTGATATTTTCAAACCCTTTGTAAGACAAAGTGATAGATTGCTTTTGTCACCTTTACTCTCTGTGCTTCAGCCTCAGACACACAAACGCACACTTCAATTACCGTGCTATTTCGGTGGCGATACCTGTCATTGACACTGAGCTCCGACCAGCTGGGATTAATTAGTGAATTGCAAAACACACACACACACACACACACAACAAATGAACCTTTATCGCTGTGCTTTTGTGTAAAAGAGACACAGTCACATCACAAGCGAACATGCGTACCCACATCTTAACCTTTCACGAGTCATTTACAACTGTGCTCTCCCTGAAACACTCGCACCAACAATCATCCATCAGATACAGGATGTGAACAGCATGTTGCCAATAAACACCTCTCCTCCTCCTCCACCTCTGCTGTAATTACCTCACTCCTCATTTCACACCTTGTGCATGCGCCTCATATCTCTCGGTGACACGGTGTCACTGCTCCGCCTCACTGCAAGGCTATACCTGTCCACACTAATAAGAGACGTGACCCTGTGTTCACTGTCAGAGAGTTTTTAAAAAAGTGTTTCAAGGATGTCAAAGTGGGAAAAAAAAAGAGACGTGAAGTGCACCATTGCGTTTGTTCGGTTTGATACTTTTGTTTTGCAGAGCAGTCCTTTGTGTTAACAGAATCCATGGACTGTGAGGACAAGCTGTAACTGCTGTCAGCCTGTGCCGGGGCGCGTGGGCTCCAGCCACGCACTGCTGACTTTGATAGAAATGAAGCCGCTGACAGGTTTTTAAAGACAAGCTGTCGGCAGCCATAACCTTGAGGATTGTTTGTTTGCGTGCGTGTGTGTGTGTGTGTGTTTACATGATTGTGTTGCTGCAGTGATGAGGTTACAATCTACAGAGGGAGATATAATATGCTGAGGCTCGATGAAGGT
>CAAKHB010002873.1:24252-34261 GCA_901007665.1 Aeoliscus strigatus | reverse complement strand
CGATGAAGGTGGTGGTGGTGGTGGTGGGGGGGGGGGGGGGTAAACAACATTATAGCAGAATGCAATTGGCAGTTAAAATGGGCCAGATATGTAAAACACATAGCAAGATGGTGGAAATAATGGGGGACACAGTGGCGGAGTGGTTGGCTCATAGCAAGAAGGCTTCTGGTTTGACTCGTGTCCTTTCTGTGTGGCGTTTTCATGTTCTCTCCGGGTTCTCCGGCTTCTTCCCACTTCCAAAAGCATGCTGAGGTTAATAGGTCACTCTGAAATGACCGTACGATGAGCTGTTCAATCTGCGATCAACGTTCCAATTGGCAGCTGGGATCGGCTCCAGCCCGAGCGTGACCCGTAACTGGAGCATGATGGATCCGTAGAGCCAGAGTGGCTGTGTGTTTTAAAGTGTGTGTGTGTGTGTGTGTGTATGTGTATGTATTTCTCACATTGCGGAGACGCTTGTGTTCACAGCCACATTGCAGGGATCCACTGTAAATGACAGAACTTGAGCGTGAAGCCAGGATTGGGGCAGACATGAAGTGGTTAGGGGACGCTACGTGTGCAGGAGACAAAGGCACAGGGTTGTTGTCAATACGTTGTTGTCTGAACTGATGGAAACGTGCATTCCGTGTGCAGCTGATGCTTGTTTTATCCAGCTTTTGTGGAAACTCATTAGCATAGTGATAATTAGAGACGGGAAAAGGTTGCCAGTGTCAGCACACCGTTTTTACCACAGTCAATATTGAAAGTTTGGATGTTTAGACAAATCGCACAGCTTTTAATTTGATGGATTTTTTTCATCAGTTAATGCAAAAAGGCGTAAATTGGTAATTTCACACCAAATGATGATTCCCCCAGTTGCATTTGGGAGTGTCGGGTTGAGGTCTGTTGTACGACTAAACACACACATGTTTTGCCCGTTGTTAAGTTACTCTTTAACTCCATTTGCACAGATCAGAGCTGATAAAGTCTGCATTCTTTGCGGCGTCAGAACAAAGGGTTAAATGTTTAAATTTGATTGCCCATGTCAGTGTGAATCTATCCTCTCTTTCAGGTGAGCGCTCCATCTTTGTATCCAGTCCCAGAGACCTGCACTGACTTCGCACACAAACCAGAGTGGAGAATTTGCGAATGATTTGGTGCATTAAATTCATTTCTGCGGTTCAGCTGCCACCATGTCATTCCACCTGTGGAACTTTCAGATTAACAACGCTGTAGATCTGCTGGATTTGCTTGGCCAGTCCTGCTGGAAGTCGTAAGGGCTGAAAGGATTCCTGAGTGGTTTCTTCCTCATCTGTGGTGGTGGCGGCCTCATTCACCAGGCTGCGAGTGGCAGCAGGATGCCTGAACTGGAAGACTTTCCCAACCTGAGGGGCCCTGACATGGACCTGAATGGCGCTGTGGACCCGGCTCAGATTCAACACAACATCCTGGAGGAGCAGGTGGAGCTGTGGTGGTTCAGAGATCCTGGGAGGTCTCTGCTCTGCTATTGCGTTGCTGTTTTTCTTATCCTGGGCTGCGGACTCGGTGGAGTGGGCCTTCTTTCCACCACCACCAGTGTCTCAAGCGAATGGCGGCTGGGCGTTGGCACCGCCCTCTGCCTGCTCGCTCTGGGGGTCCTGCTCAAACAACTGCTGAGCTCAGCAGTCCAGGACATGAACTGCATTCGAAGTCGGCGGCGGATTGACATGCTGAAAAGTGGGGGTTTATCGGACTTCCTCGTGGTTTTGATCACTGGGGTGTCCCTGTTGATTTGCGGGGGGGTTCTACTCCATATGGCCTTAGTTAACCACATGCCAAAACCTGGCCAAGCACTCAATGACATGTACATCTCTGGAGTGGTCCTGCTGGCCGGGGGAGGGGCTGCGGTTGTGGGCGTAGGGATATACTCTGTTGTGGTTATGCTGCTCGAGAGAACAAGACGCGGACGAAGGTTCGTGGACCGAATTTTGAACATCTTCACTGTTTCCGGACACATGGACCACCAGGCTCGCAGAGAGACAACCTCCAGTCTGGCTAACCTCATATAAGATGTAACCACAATAAGTTCATCAGAAATCAGACTTCCAACCCACGGTCTGGGTGAACTGAACCAAAACAACATCCATCGTTTGTCACTAGCTCATTAGGGTGCATATAGAGCAAAATAAGTGTAATTATTAAATCAGCTTGATGATGGAGGTCACAATAAGCCGTCAGGCAGCAAGATAGGAGAGATGATAGAATAACATAAGTACTGTGTGTCCCAGTTTTGATGTAGAAGTACAAACTGTAGAACATACATTATTCATTGAGGACAAAATGCCAAAACGTTGTTGCACGGGGCGGTTTGGCTGAGGCAGTGTCATCGTGCACCAACAGCAACTCCAGCAAAGAAAAACGGACGGACCAGTCAGTGTTTAGAGATGTTTTTGAGTAAAATGAAAAGCCACATAATGACACTGAAGAACGTTCAAAGGATAGACATGTTGGTTAAAAGACATTTGAGACGTGGATTCTGGCTGGAAGTGAACATGAAGGTCATTTGATTTGCAGCACAAAAAGCTCCTCTTTCATAACAAAAGTCTGTGAGAAGCTGGAGTCCACAAAGGTGGAGACATCTTTGAGGAAAACGGCATTATTGGTTCATAGAGCCATTTTCAAAATTCAGAATATTGAATAATGTGTTTATTTATCAAAGTGCCACATTCTGTATCTGACCACTACCTGTTTGATGAATGTTGTGGATAAATGCAGCAGCTGAATGGCTCAAATTGGATAAGTGGGACAATAAAAAAAAAAAAAAAAAAAAAAAAATCATGAAATTGCCTTTTCAGCATTCATTCAGTTGATGAATTTAAGTTATGGCAAGTAACAATAACAAGGTTTCAATGTGGATCATGGTTTCTCATCATTTTTGTGACCTTGTATTTCATTCTATGATTCACACAAACACGACTGTTGGAGTATTTCATCACGGCCCCCTGAATGTATAGACAACAGTTCTTTGTGCATGAATACTAGTGTGAATCTGGTTTCTCTTAAGCCTCCTTTCGTCTATATTTTTGATATGAACAGACTCCAACAGCTGTACATACTTTGCAGAAATCACTTAGAATGAACACACCGTAGGCTGTTCTCATTTGTTTTCACAGGCTAAAGAGTCAGGCCGAGGGCTGCAAACACACGTTGGATGTGATGAACGATTAGGAGGCCATGTTGCATGCCCCTAAAGACCGGTGGAGGTCATCAAGCTTGCTCTCAAGGGCTGTGACCAGCACAGCGCATCAACACGTCCGTCCACTCTCGTCATTTCAACAACCACAGCTTTCTAATGGACACAAATGGGCTGCACAGGACACATGTCAGGGCCTGACAGTTGCAAAAAACATAAGTCCAACAACCAAAAACTAGATCTGGAAACATTTTCAATGCAAAAAATGTTACTAATCCATGGACATTATCACTATGGTGAATGGACATCTAGCTTGGTTGAAATCTGCATTTTTTATATAACATAAAATATGGGCCAAATATAGTGACAGCTGGATGGTAAATTAGTAGCACAACTCGCAGCGGTTTACATTAAGTGGTTACTCTGAAACACTAAAATAGCACAATTTATACATTTTTTATTCAATAATAAGTATTTATTTAAAAGTAAGAAAATAAATACATTGCATAGTTTCCCAAAGTTTTATTTAGGCATGTCATTTGATGTCTTAATGTTGAGATAAAAATCGCATTGATTGAAGCAGCCGTTCATTGTTTGTGTTAAAAGCAGAAGAGAAGAAACTGCTGTGAAAAACTGTGTTGTCAATACACCTCATTGAATTAGATGAACTAGCTCAAGTGTGACACCGGATCTTTTGGTAGGAAAAAAAATCATCTTTATCAATTAAAGAAGAATGAGTCCAGCGGCAAGTGAGGGTGTTTTTGTGTGTGTAAGATATGAGAAAGATCCAAAGCCTTTGAGAGTCGGCCCTCGCCTTGCCTTACGGGAAGAAGAAAAAAAAAACAACAACAGAAAAACGGTCTCTCATTGTGTCTCTTCTGTGCGTCTGTGTGGGTCAGTCACGCCTTTTTATCAGGCTGCACATTGCCTTGAGACAAAAGGGGTCACACAGTTAACCATTGTTGGTGTGATGACGGACGGCGGCGCAGTGCACGAGGTGGCGGTCTGCAGGGGCTGGCATAGGCTAGCACCAGTCACACTCACACAAGAAGGGGAAGACGGGAGGGAAAGAAAGGTGGCTTATGCGACAATTGATGAGTTGCGTATCCTGGCAGAGGTCAGCAGAGCAGAGAAGAGCCAGTGGCTGAGTGTGGACCAACCGTCAGGCAGGAACCTAAGTTCACTGCGCCATGAAGGAATTCAAATGTGTATTTTATCTAATCTCCACAGGTTTAACGCTGTTCCAAAGGCCACAATTTATGAAAGCTGTTGTAAAGATGGATGCGTTGTGTTGATATTTCTTAAAAAATAAAGATGCACGATCCACATTTGTTCACTTCCCATCCGATCCAGATAACTGATATCTGCCAATACCGATGGCAGATGGCACACTTTTCTGATACCAGACACCTGTTTGCTTATTATGATTATCGCTGATGTTGATTTTACATGAAGCTGTAATAAAGTCCTCCCTACAGTTAATTATGGTAGGAACGTAAAAAATAAGATGAATATTCCAAAGCCGTATACAAAACACATTTATTTCCAAATATATCCCTTTGCTTCCTAGACAAACAGCCGTTGATAAATTAATGAAAATGAATAACAATTTAAAAAAAAAAGAAGTGTAGAACTGTAGAAGTGTTTCAGTGTAGTACGAGTCTCCTGTGTGCAGCTGAAGAGGTGCATAAATACCCAGAGACTGAACATCACCACACTGCTTTGAAGGAACGGAGGCCTGCCAAGGTCGCCACATAAAATATAAAGAGCCATGGAAGGACAATTACCTCAAAATATTCTCAATATCGTCAGATTCTGCCAAGAAATCCCTTCAGGTTATGTTACCTTCGTCCTCCCTCCTCTCGTCCTTCAAAGCGTTTCCCACAGGGGACTGACTAGTACAGTAAGAACAACAGAAATGTCTGCGCCACGCTCATTCTTTCAGTCTCAAAGTTGATTTCGAGCACAAGGACACAGTTACAGGCCCCGCGGGACTGTCTGCGATATTATGTTACGCAGCAAACGCCTCGACAATATCGTGCCTTATTAATCATTGACCTGGTCGCTGGTGTTGGTTTCACTTCACTGTGGATTATGTTCAAAGTGACGACACGTCAGCAGTTTTTTAAGGCAATAAACACACAATGTGACGTGAAACAAACGCTTACGGTATGGATGGAGCCGTTACAAATGTCTGTATATGTATAATATAGCTGATGAAAGCAGGGTAACCTACTGTTCCTACTTAATTGATATTAATAAATACATGTAAAAACAATCCCCAGTGTGCAATATCATACACATGAACTCATTATTGTAACTGTATTCAACACGTAAAGTGGCACATATTTTTAAAAAGCCACACATATACCCAAATGTTGTGACTTTGAAAAAAAAAAACAAAAAAACAATCACAGTAGAAACAGGTGAAGCGGTGTGAAGTTCATTATCGTATCCTGAGGAGCCCCAAAAAACTCACACAGGTCCCAGGAGATGCAGCCGTCTGAGGAGAATGTGTATCAGTGGAACGGGACAATGTCTTCTGTTGCCCTGCTCAGAGAGGGAAACAAAAGAGGGACACAGGGAGAAGACAGGAAGGCAGACAGAGAGAAAATATCCAGCTTCTAGCAGCATCTGTGCCCTTTAGTTTGTCCGGAGCTGGTAATCTGCCAAGAAATGTAAGAGCAGAGCATTAACACGTAGTGTTCTCCAGCTCATCACATCATTGCCAGAATAAAACCTATTAAATTCCTGAACGAGATTTGCATTAAAACTGTTGCACTGAATCAAATAACAATATTTACTACGTTACGTCATTTATTCGCTACATCAGAATTTTATTACTGCAAATGGATCTGAATAAATATATAGATCTGACCAAATCAGCTTCACGGTTTCTTCACTGAACACAGAAGTCTCCAATGTTAAAGGAATGACCCTTTAAATAAAATATTGAGCAGTTCTGTTTTTAGCTGCCTTTAATGGACACGATCTCCCATCATCGCCTGACAACTTCACATTACATGTCACAGTTTAATGGAAGAACGGAGCCGTCCTGACGGAGCTGTAAAAGGATTTCAAGAGCAACATAGATTTTTTCAGGTAAATATTTATTTTGCTAGCTTGTATTTGTCCATGGATTTCTAAGTAAGCTTTCTAAGTAATTTGGGTCACAACCAACTGTTAAACTGCAAAATACATTTATTGAACAGAAGACATGATGAGAGATCAGAGTGAGAAAAGTATCGGCTCGTGTGAAAAGTCTGGCCAGCTGAGCAGCTCTGCAGAAAACTGACGTCAACGTGAGGCAACAGTTTTGAAGTGGAACACCGACTGAGAGCGTGTTTTCAATGGCCAACCTCACTAAAATACTCCAGAGGCTGAGCGGGATGAAATCCTGGCAGGTACACAGACTGTGTGAAGAACGTCCTGGATTCAAATCTGATTCACATTTCTGAGTCCACACGCTGGGTGAAAATATCCCCCAGAGGACAAATGACATGTCGTTGTCATACGCTTTGAACTGGACTCACCGACAATACTCTTTAACCACCAATCACAATGAAGGAGGGGATTTACGACCTTACAACATTGGTGGAGGAGAAAGGCTTCCTGGCTGTCACTGATAAGCATGTTATTTATAGAGCACAGGTTTATTGCATTTGTACAAGTTAAAAACAGGTACATTGGAATTTTCTCTTTGTGTCCCTGGGTCAGTGGTACAAACTAAATCTAACTATTCTAATCCACCAGATTTAAAAGCAAATAGACAAAAAGTCCATGTAAAACAAAGGTGCAAGAAGCTAGATATGTGCAACTGAATATAGAGAAATGGACATTGGTTGAAGACAGAAAAAAACAGAAATGTTCACACAGAAATGAAATGACCTGAGATGGTTGCATCAATATCGTATGCATATTTATGGGTCGAGGGCCGTGTTCACATCCTGTTCAAACTGTGCTAAATCCTGAATGTCTGCTCATCACTTATTAATAGGTCTCAGCATCAACTTATTGTTTAATCAGTGCGTCTGTGGCTGAATGAAATGTGATCATTACTGCCCCCTCTCCGACTCCCGGTGTTGCTGATGGTAAGAAAACGAGAAAGGTGATAGCCTTCCCCTTAATCCCTCCAAGTTTATCATCCTTCTTTCACTGACTCGGTCTTCCTCCCTCCCTCCCCTCTGTCTCCACTTCTGGCTGACAGTAACCTTGGTTTTCGCTGAGTGCCACCCTCAACCTCAGCGTCTCCTGACTCGCACCTGACATAGCCGGGTAATGAAGGTGATGGATGGGACAGAGTCAGGTTCATTCATGGGGTGGATGGCAGGTTTGAAACCTAATGATTTCTGGCAGAGGTCCAGAGAAGGTATTCAGCTTCAATCTCCACATCATTTCCATTTACCCCCCCAGTCAAACTTGTGACACAGACAGGAGGCACAGTATTTGCTGCAGTCTCATTAATATACTGTCGTTTAAAAAGTGTGTGAGCCGTCCAAAAAACGTGTTTAATGTTGAATATTTCAGTATGACAACCGATAAAATCTTTATGTTAGTTGGTTTTAACGTTTCAAAGCTTATGAACACTTCATGAATGAACATCGTCTCCTCTGCTGTCAGCCTGGATTATGACAGATGTGATGAAGTGGGGTTCGTTCACAGGGCAGCTATTGAACCTGCAGCACCCACATGCCAGCTAGCCCAGACTGCCTCTCTGTGAATGTACAGCGGCTCTGTTCAAATGTGGACGACAGACAGACATTTTCATTAGCCTAAAAAGGAAAAGGAATTATACAGGCGCCCGCGAGCTAGCAGGCTGGTAAGGTTTCTACCCTTGTCGTGATTTCATTCCCCTCCACTGAGGCGATGGCTCCTGCATGGGGCCAGGTAATGGAGATGATGAATGTTATAGAGATGAGTTCACTCCCAGGGCACAAACTGAATAGTGATGCAGGGAGACGGATTCTGACACTGATCTCACCAGGAGGACCTCATGGGAACCAGCCTAATAGATTTGGTCCTGAAACAAGTTTAGGAGATTAAATCTGGACAACTAATATCTGAGGATGCTGCTTTGAAAATGTCATTTTTTCAGGAAAGCAAAAAACGTTGCACATCTATTTCTTGGGCAGGTGCGTCAGAGAAGAACAACTAAAAATCCAAATTTAGGAGAAAGGTTTCTGGCACATTGACCAACTTCCAGGTCCAACTGTTTTTCTAAAATTTCATTTTATAAAATATTTGTGACATTTTGCACCAGAACAATGTTTGAATTTATGTATTGATGAAAACAACTCACAAGTGTCATCAAATGATGCTTCATAAACCCCAATGTCAAAATCAAAACTTGTAGCCGTACATCAGTGTTAATGTTTTATTGTCGTCTAGGTCTATGACACACTGATAAATATGGATTATAGAGGCACATCGGTCGACAATAGGACACCAGGAGCCTTGAAACTAAGAATGCAATGATTTTAACCACTAATCAGTTGGTGTTTTACTCCTTAGTGTCATAAAACTTTGTCAACTCCGACCTTCTGTTACTTTGTGTGAAGTTATTCCAGTAACAGCAGCAAAGTTGAGACCCTGAGACTGCACATACATATGAAACGATCACTGGTACTGAGTCACTGGAGCAGACGTGTGGGTTTTAATTAGTGTGTGAGCGTTTGCATATTACGCTATGTTCTGTTCTGTTCTGTTCTCACCTCCGCTCTGTGTGATGTAGCGCACCCATGGCAACGCCTGGTACCCGCTCTTCTCTATGATCTTCAGGTAGCGCACCTGGGGAGAACAGAGAGATTTAATATCACTTTCTGTCCTCCCTGGACACGTCCTAATCCAATCTCCCATGTCCTGGGCTCACTGTAAAGGACACAGTCTGCATACGTGTTCTCCTCATAGCTCTTTGTCCCAAAGACAGAGATAATCGTTCAATTCGTGCAACATTTCTGTCGAGCGCTGACATTCCAAAATGTTTTACCACTTAATGATTTGTATTCTTGTTCTTGTGTGACATGGAGAATTTCAAAACTACAAAGACATCATACCTGAATTCCAGACACAGTGAAATAGGGGATCTCAAAGTTAACTGTGATCGGCCTCTTTGCGTCCAACTCATCACTCTCCACACTGGGCAGGCCAAAGTGCGCCCGCATCACGTATTCCTTACCACCCTATACACACACACACACAAACAAAGGCTTAAGTAAATCATAAATTGTATGTCTGATGAATTCTGTCCACATGTTTCAGACTCCGAATCCAAGTAGGTTGTTTGTTAGGAACCAAAACAATCCATATCACTGTAAAACCAGATAACGCTCATGTCTTGTCACAGTTAGTCACGTATCGATTACCAGAAGTGAAGTGTGTGTGTGTGTGTGTGTGTGTGTGTGTCATAAAACATTTAACTGGTTAATCATTTTTCACACCAACTCTTTTGCAACACATCACATGAGGATTATGTCAGTCTGTACTTTGTTTTTGTACTTGCTGGAAATGAGTTACCATTTTCCATCAGCTGGGACTACAAAGATCATTCACATCCTTCAAAAACTTCATAAATCTATCCTTGGATAAGAATAACGAATGAGGGATAAACACATCAGGACAGACAATAGCTGCCGAACGGTGACAACATAAAAATATCAACTGTCCAATGAAAAAGACTGTTTGCTTGAGAAAGTGCCACAAATCATTTCAAGCAAACACGGTTTCCTGTGAGAACATGCTATTCTACACTGCTGAAGGTTTGACGGGGGGGGGGGGGGGGGGTCGAACACAAGCTGGATAACACTATACTTTGGCAGATAAAGGGAACTTTTACTGAGCTTTAAATGGACTTCTCTTTGT
>CAAKHB010002873.1:6335-18675 GCA_901007665.1 Aeoliscus strigatus | reverse complement strand
TCACCTAAAGAATGATGTTGAAACAGCTGTTAAGCAGCATTAAAACATCATGGAACTGCCCTCCTATATCTGTGTCCATAAAATGAATACGTAATTCTTTATGTCGTCCAGTTACCTCCTCTGTTCTCCACTGTTGCCGTATTTTAGCTTCATATTGCTTTGTTGTTTTTGTGTTTCCAAACACATGACGCCTTGAGAGTCATTCAGTCTACTGAACAAATATCGAAGGCCGACGTGAACAGAAGCATGTTGTTTTATAGTTTAGACTGTACATTTGACTGATTGATGGATTGATTCAAACATTCTCTCCTTTGTTTTCTGTTCCGCCCACGTAGAGGCTCTTGAGTACACGCTGACACACAGGAAAGAGTAAAAGTGCGGAGAGATGAAAGGCGGCCACAAGTGGGCTGGGGGGGTCGATGTTGGGATGTTCAGTTGCTCCAGTGTTTGTTCTGTTTTGCTCCGATTCTCCTCAGAAATGCTAATGACGGCATGTGAAGGGGGAAGTTGGCAGCAAACTGACAGATTAGCATAACAATAGCCGTCATAACAAATTGCCATACACGAGACGGTTCACATGAGGACATGGCTGCTGTCTCTCATCCACCCACACACACACATTCATTTTCCACAGGTACTAATAACATCAGAGCTGTTTATGTCAGCTGAGGCAAGAAGAAGTCAGAGAAAAGAGTCGTCTGCAGACACGCAGAGCAGTGTGTGTGTGTGTGTGTGTGACAGACATGATATATGTGTCTCCTTGGAGATGACAGCCTCTAGTGTGTCCAGCTGACGGTGTGTGTGTGTGTGTGTGAGTGCCAATCAGAGGCTGGCAAATATAAGCAAAAGTCTGGCATGCACACACGCTCACATGCACGCTCGCACACTGCTGCTGTGGGACAGTAGGCTGGCTCCTGAGTGAAAACTGGAAACAAATACCTCTCAGCGTACACTGACACCACAAAACACACACTCAATAAGCCCATGGCTCTTCAAACAGAACCATCATGTGCTCTTACCTCCATTTCCATCCCATTTTACACGTAAGAGTTTATGGCTTCACACTGAAGCTCTTTACCCATGTTTGGTTGTTTTAACTCCTGATTCCACCCCTCCCCTCTCATAATACCCTCATCAGGTTGTGTTTTCTTACTCTTGTAGAATCTTGCTGTCAGTTGTCTGAGGAAAACCGAAATCCATCACTTCGTCCATGAGCTCATAAACTGTCACAAAGTTGTCGCGGATACTCTCCTCCTCCAGCTCCTTAAAGTACTCTTTAAATACCTGTAAACAAATAAGACAGTTTAGTATGATCAAGTGAAGCAGGATGCAAATGTTTACACTTCTGCCACCTGCTGGCTGAATATACACTGACATCAACCTTAGAGACATAGTCATCATGACATGAATCAGACTCACCTGGATTATCTTATAAAGGAAGGAGTACACCAGAGCAGCATTGGCATTCTTCTTGGTCATCGCCACCACTGACAGATGACTGTTAAGTAAAGTGTTGATCTGCCACTGAGGAGATGTGAGAACATGCAAACTGGACGAATCATAAACACAGTGAGATATGACAGCAAATGTTTCATGAAATAAGAAGTTAAATGCATCAGACAACTGAGAGATTGAGAGCACGGCCACAGGGAGGTGACACGCGACGAACGCAGTGTGCTGGGAATACCACGTACTGACAACGGCAGTGCGAGGCTGAATTAATAATGTACAACACCGTTTTTAGTGACGAGCATTGAACAGAGGGGGAAGTACAGTGCAGAAGATCACAGGGAACCACTGTTCAATATTTCAAACTGGTGATGAGACAGACAATATGAAGCCGCTTACTACAAAGAGCAACTACTCTTGACTTCCTGTGGAGCTGGAGACGACTTCAAGCTTGAACAAGTTCCTCTATCTGAGTACTTACTTACTGAAAAAAGATATTCAAACATGCTCTCTCTAGGGATACAGTAAAGGTTGCTGTGTTTGATCCACAGGAAATGCGAAGAGCCGTGCGTGATCAGCGGCGTGACCTCTGCTTCCTCCTCTCTCTTCATCAGGATGGGCATGAAATGGTCAATGGCATTCATGTCCATGTTGCCCATGTAGTTGCGGCAAATCAGCACCTGTGTTTCAAAGAAACAGGGACAGAGATGTATGATGGCACCCACTGAAAGTCTGTGACAGTCATCCCCCGGATGACAATATAACGGTCAAACGGGGGAAAGACATCCAGCATGATGTCACGCTACGTTAATAATG
The DNA here is from genome assembly GCA_901007665.1 of Aeoliscus strigatus. Classification (NCBI taxonomy): domain Eukaryota; kingdom Metazoa; phylum Chordata; class Actinopteri; order Syngnathiformes; family Centriscidae; genus Aeoliscus; species Aeoliscus strigatus. The sequence continues at coordinate 16,410 of CAAKHB010002873.1, read as the reverse complement.
AGTACTTTAGCAACAATGGCCGATTTGACAGTTTGTCGCAGTCTGAATGCAGCACAGTGCACTGCAGCAACCGCTAATTTTAATGGAAACCCACACAGGATGACTCAGCAGTCTTCTCGTAGTGCGGACACACAGGGGAAGTGAGACAGAGAGATCAAAGCTCCTACGCTTCAGGGATCAACATCACACACACACGCACACAAAAGGGCGGGCGACAAAGAACTTCCCTTCTTTTTTAAACGTGGAGTCTGTGTTGCATAGAGGTCACGCTGGGGTCCGATGCAACAAAGACAGTTGGAAATAAATATCCATCCATCCATCATCTTCCGCCTCATCCAGGGCTGGGTCACGGTAGGAAATAAATAAAAATGGAAATTCCAGGAAAGTAATCCGGAGGAGAGGAAGGATATGACCAGCCTGTTCATATCCTCGGGCTCTGTGGGACAAGACTGAACCCACAGAGCAAAGAGTTCAGAGGTCACCGCAGGACGAGAAGAGAGTATAGAAACATCTTCTCATTGAGGGATCGCTGGCATTTGGTGGAAAATGAGACAAAAACCAGCTTTCTACCTCTGGGAGAAAGTTGAATAACATCATTTATTTGAATTAATCATAATCGCAGATTTTTGCGATTCTACAATTATTTACTGATAATATTCAACTGAATAAAAAAGTCACATAAATACATCTGTCATATGAGCAGAAAAGTGGACCAGCGTGAATACGCCTTTTGCATCGGTTGTAAACATCATTTATGGCAATAAGTGCATTGTCAGACCGCTGAAGAGAAGACAAGGGGCACCAATGGCACGCTGAAGAATGTGACTACTGAGCTGCTCCATCGATTGCAAAGACTTCACATTGAATAGTGTCCCAGTGCCGATTGTCTAAGCCGAACAGAGGTTTACTGTAGTTCAGACAACTGAACTCACTCACAGGCTCAGTTTAACCGACAGTCAAAGGAAAAGGGTTTTTACTAATAGTTCTTAACCATCCAAGGAGAGAATGAAGTAAAATTTGGCATTTTGTGCTCCTGCAGCGGGCAGAATGTGGTTTGGAGCCATACGCGTGTGCAGGAACACAACGTTAAGACAACAGACACTGATACATTTGTACATCTGTGTACATCACCATGTAACCATGCCAACATTAGCAGCAATAACAAGGCTTGAACAACTGAGGCTGATGGAATATGATGAAGAACATTTAGCAGCAATATTTTAACAAAACTCAAAGAAAGGAAACCTGATGGATGCACTAGATCAAGAGTCCAGGTCTCCCCACCTTTCTTTAAATACATCTTCTGGGGACTGTTCAGTAAATTCAGAAAATATCTGTTATATTTTAGTCTGGACTAAAGGAAATGACTACCAATTCGACAGACAAACCGTGGCTAGTAGAATCTTAGAACCTTAGAAGTCCTGAAGCTCCTTTGATCACATTTCACGCTTCAGGCGACTGAAATGTGCTGCTCCTTATTAGAACCACAAAACCCCAACGTGTTCACTTATTAAAAATGCAATCAGGAAGCACCGGGAACCGATGATACCATGCTGGTTTCAGCAGACTACCATTACAGTCGACATAGCGGGGGCCAGCAGCATGCGGTCCATGCCGCGGACCCCACAGTGTGGTGGACAGGGAGCAGAGATGTGGTCAAGACAGAGGGAGGGAGAGGACAGCAAAAGGCGATGAGCTGCTGACTAGCCTCAGGGCAGAGATACAGAAGGAGTCAAAGAAGGAGAAAACCTTTAATCTTTGCACAATCAGACATCCACACTGTGAGCGTATGATCCTTTTCCCTCGTGGTTTTGTCAAGCATGCACTGACCTGAAGCAGTTCCTTGACTGGCACTCACTTTAAATGAACCCTGTGAGGTTTAGATGAAATAAATGTGTCTTCTTTCATCCATCCCATGAAACAGAATACAAACTTTTGCGTGTGAACATTAGAGACGTATTAAATATGTTGAGAAATAAATTCATATAGCAAGTGAGATTGAACAGCATAACATTCCGAGGCTGCAAAACAGTAGGTTACATCCACTATAGGTTCATGTTCTATTATATTTCTCGACTGATCAATTGATACTTTGTGATCAAATGTCCATCATCCTCTCCTACAACACAGATACGCCTTCAAATGTTTTAATATTATTGTTTATAAATTTACATTCTAAACATATTCCGCACTCAGCATTACATATACAGCTCCGCTTTGTAAAGTCTCATACCAGAAATACCAAAGCACGTGCAAAAGAAATTACAAAGATGTGAAACGGAATACTTCTCTTCCATACATGCAAACAGCAAGAGGTGGAGAGATGACGCTATGACATCGACGTGTCATTATGTGACCTACAGGTACTTCTTGTGATGTGTGATGAGCTGTGGTGAATCACACTAAAAACACCCACTCTGAAGTGGTTTGATGTCTTGACTCCAATTTGTTGCTGGACCAATGTAACATCAACCCAAAGTTCCAGATTCTTCAAACATCCTAATTCACTGTCTTGTGTTAAGATGAGATGACGAATATGTGTCTGTTTCATGTGACATTAATACATGCTGCCTCATACAGCGTTGTGACAGAGCTGATTGCAGCGTGTTCTGAAAAGTACTTTTCAAAACTCAGTTGAGAAAATAAACAATTCCCTGACATTTAATCAGCTGTGCGCGAAAATGACAACTGTGGGGGAGAAAAGCTGAAGTCAACATTTGAAATTAAAACACAAAAAACGTTTAAGGAGCAGGTGAAATAAATATTGTATTAGTTAAATTCAGAAACGCTTCAGCTCAGCCTGCAGGTGTCTGTCCCTCATACCTGACAGGTGTGTTCAAATATTATTCCGTGTCAATATTGTGTTACACCGTATTTTGAACTGTAGAAAAAGGACACATTACGAACAATGAAGGTTACATCGCTGCACAAGAACAAGTCTTCACTTTACAGCGACCGAACTCAGTCGAACGAGTTTGGCGAGTTCCTCCGAACTGCTAGCACACCAATTAGCCATTCTTGCTAGGACCACGTCAGTGAGTATTTCTAGCACAGTATTCGTGGGTAAGCGGAAATATTACACACAGTATATCATTTTCTGACAATTAAGAGGCTGCGTCCTTGTAGCAGGTGTTGACTGACACCAACTTCCCCAGAAAAAGTCTCAACAAACTTACCTTCCCCTTCAGATCGAGAATAAAAATCGCGGACGCCGACATCGTAATGGAGAACAGTCCTCGAAAAATACACAGGTAGTCTGGATAATATGCGGGTCTACAGTCACCGATATGGGTCAGTGATGTGCGTTCATATTAGCGCCCATCACCCTCCCTCCTCTGCTCCTCCAAGATTTTCAGACGAGACTACAACTCGCTGCTTTTCCGGAGTGAAGAGTCAAGTTAGCCGTATCGGAAGAGAACCACTTCCGGTATCTGGAAGCGAACTCGTCTATGTGGTTTTATTATTGTTTTACATGACGATATATACAGTATATATTGCTTCAACTTCCCTGTGGTTTTATGAGACTACTCTGAGTTAATTGTTGACATAATAATGAAATAAAGGCTAAATCATCATCATCATCATCATCATCATCATCATCATCATCACCATCACCAGCATCATCATCATCATAATCATAATGCATACTATATAATGCTGAGTATAGCTTAAGCTTTGAACCTATTTGTTGTTCAAAAGAGCATACACATGCAGTACCGCAGCAGCCAATGAGAAATAAATTTTCCTTTCTCTGTGTATATACACATAGGAGATGAGAATAAAGTCAAATCTTGGTCACCAACACAGATAGATGAGATGCTTGTTATTATTAATCATTGTAAACTTTGCCTGACAAGAAAGAAAGAAAGTAAGAAAGAATAAGTGGTATCAAATGTCAATCACTGTCGTCATTTCTGTTGAGATGAAGACAATGTTGCCATAGAAGCAAACCACAGGTGCAACATCCAGCACCCTGTCTCCTTTTTACATGTGGACACATTTAACCAACCTAAATAGACCTACATGTTTTAGTATGAAATTATACCTTTATTTTGAAGACACATTGGCTATACTTCCAGGACAGCTGAGGCGTGTCTATGTGAACTTCACTCATTGTGTTTTCAGGCAGAATAGAGCTGTCACTTCTGTCATCAGCTGCATGCTTGCTCGGCAAACCTCATCTAGCCTCAAGTGTAGTAATGTGAGTGTAGTTATTCACTTGGCAGCCTATGAATAGATACCGGTCTGCAACTGTTTTTATTGATGTAAACAAAATGTACATATGAGTGGTTTACAAATCACTTTTTACATTTATCAGAATTGTCATGTATTAGTTTGATCACATTATATAATGTATGCTACTAAACCAACCATCAAACAACTGTCAACAGATACAAAGCCAATAGTTTCATTTCATAATTTCATATTTACAGTCCATATTTCGATTTAAAATAAGGTTGATCCACCTGACTTGAATTTGTTGTTTTCAGCATAACGCTAAGTATTTATGGTCCACCGTAAATTGCACTAGCATTTAGTCATTGTGCCTATTCTGATACGCTATGTGCAGTTTATTTAAAAAAAAAATAAATGTCAAAAAAGTTGGAGTGGAATTTGGGGTCAGGTGGAAACTCTGCTGGGGTGTTACTCCTTCTAAGTGATGTCAAATTCAATCTCATCCATCTGTTCCTCTGTGGAGGAATCCTCCAGGATCTCGGCAGCTCTCTCAGCCCTCGCTCTCTCCATGGCTGGGATGTAGTTGTCCTCAATGAAGCCATCATCATCCTCCTCACTCACACGAGTACAGTGGGGGTTCATTGCACTGCCCCTAGGCACAGCAAATCCCACCTCTAAGCCTGGAAACAACACCAGCAACCGTTAAAGTGTGACTGGGACATAATTATAACTGGTCAATGGTGTTCACCTGTATTCAACCAACAGATGGAAGCTCCATCAACTGAAATACAGTTGTAGACCCTATTAGGACTGAACTAACCCATTGTTATAGAAATGTACATTTTTCTAAGCCTTAGCTAATCTGTGGAAACTAACCTGCAATAATATTGTCAACAGTTTTGTTTTGGTTGTTTCTATATTGTAATATTTATTCCAGATAGAGTTCATTTTCATCATCAGTTAACAGAGTTTGAATGGATGGTTAAATATGAAACAACAAAGTTGAACTGGCTTAAGAAAAAAAAAAAACAGACCTGACTGGTCACACTGACTGACAGCATCCATCTCCCTCAGCCGTTTGTGTCTGTAGCTGGCCAGGTAACGCCGGATCACTTGACATTTCGCCAGAAGGGCGATCAGAATGGAGACGGAGATGGCCGTGCCCAGGACGGCCACCAGGAACGCCCAGTTGTGAGAAGTGGATTTTGTTATCGGGTTTGTCAAAGTATCTAAGAGAGGAGGATTAATCCAGTCTCATTTAATCTGTTAAGATTGTGAGGCAAAGCTACCTGGTGCAGCCACGGCTCCTTGGCTCACTGGTCTACAGTGAGTCATGATCACTTCTTGAGCTACTACAAACTGGTGCTGGACTTTTTCAGGACTTCACAAATCATCCATTATACTGAAACTATGAAACACAGTGCATCATCAGATATATATGACTTCAAAACTGTTTGGTTTCCATAAATGTGTGTGAAAAATGTATGGAAAAAAAGAACCCACAGTGACAGAACTCGCAAGGTGAACTGACTGCCTTCAGCAGAAAGGATTTGACCAAAAAAAAACTGTGACTTTGACAACAGAAATATGTTTCAGAGCCCATTCTTACCATTTTGAGTGACTGCTGGTGTAGCTGTGCCGTTTATCGATGTCTCCATCTGACTTTGATTGTGTTTGTGATGTCTCTTTTAGGAAGTGTCCTCTTCTGTGTGCTTCACGGTTCTGTTTGCATTGGGGAACCGTTACAAGCATGAAGCATGGATCATGGAAGTAAGTCTGTGAAATAAGCAGTGTCTGTTCACTGCTGCTTTTATAACTGAATTGTATCTGAAGCTGGGACCTAAATCATTAGAATGAATTTGATATTTTCTTCAGCAAGTCAATTTGTGAAAGGTTGTAGAGCTGACGTCCCTCCAGATGAGGGAGGTAGACATCAGGGAGATTTCCTCTGACCAGGAAGGAACTGAACCCGCAGATGGACTTACTAACTGCAACACGTTAAAGGGGTGGCAATGCTGTTTTTCCACACATGAGTAGTATTGTGAGCTCAAGTCCTTTTCCAGCGGTCAACTGAGCCTAAAGGTGGGACAGAAAAGCATGACATTAAATCACTGAATACCTTCTTTATCATATATATTTGCTTACAAAGATGATATGGGACTTATATGGGATATCAGTGCCCCAGCGTACGTTTTTGACAGCATGCATATTTCATAAGTCAGTAATAGAAAAGAACAATCAAATGACCTAAATATTTCAGATCTGGTAAGAGGGAACATGTCATCACTTAAAAGGAGACTACTCCGATCCCTGAAATTCAGAATTGAGAACGAGCTGTCAGGAGCTCGAGGGGATCGGAGCCACAGCAGGAAAAGTGTGTCACAAACAGGAAGCCTCACACGCTGTAGAACCTTTAGTCTGTAAGTCTCACTGACACAATCCCCAAACTGTGTCTGTAGGTGTCCTATAGCGTCCTAGAATATGGTCGACCTAAACTATGATGTGAAGCTGAGCAGAGGGGAGATGTGGGTGTTAATGCTACATTTAATGAGATCATCATGGATTCAGATATTCGTGCTGTTTTTGGCATGAGTTATCAACCTCAATGACCTGTCACTATTTAAAACAGTCAGTGCTGTTGCCAGAGTGCAGTGATTTGCAAGTTCTACAGATATTTGCATGCACAAGTCGACACCATGTCTCCCTATATCGTCCATGCAACCCTGACGCCACAATGTGAGGATGCAGCTCGACGAGTTAGATGGGATGTTTTCAGTTTTGGGGTTGCATATAACAGACGTCTGTGAATGCACTTCTGCTTTTAAATCAAAGCTCTGCATGTACAATTTTAACAGAAGTAAAAAACCAAGTATCCAGTTGTATAATGTGATCTTTCTGTCAGATACAGCGTGGTTCTTGGCTCCTGGCTGATTCAAGCTGCTTAGCACCATCCATTAGGCCCCTTCCTCTTCTTCCTCCACAGTCTTGCTTTTCAACAAACCAACAGGGTCGCGTTTATCTCTTCCTGTTCTGTCCTCACAAAGGCAAAGCACAAGAAAATATACACTACAGAGCAAAGCCTGGGAGCGACACTCCCAGGTGTCGTAGTGTTTGTGATTTCCACTGCAGCTGTTGTGTATTTTTTACATGTTTGCATTTGCATCTTTGTCTGCAAATGTCGGTATTTGAATATAATTGTGATAGAGAGGAATCTATTTTTTTGTGCCCCAAATTGTGACTAGAGTGTCTGTTTACAGGAACTAATGACAGCTGGAGGGCTGAAAATCCTTTCTTTTTCCCATCATCAAACTGAATTAAACATTATAATTAGATTCTGCTGTTGAAGTGTAATCACATTCCTTTGAACATACAAATGAACTCAATGCAACTTTATGGTTGGGCGCTTCATTAGAGCAGTTGAAGTTACAGTGTTGTGTTTCCTAATGCACAATGGAGCCAGTGTGATATGTCACGTGACAAATCATATGTGACGTTGTCGATCTTCATATGCCACAGATAATCGCTGCACATCCTTCAGCTGACCTGCACCCTGAAAAAATCCACATAGCAGCTTGCAAGACTCCCACTTCCCTTTTAACCCACTGCCAAGTTGAGAGTATTTATCTCATTTGAGGTTTGTGGGGGAGTGCCATTGTTTGTGGAGGATAATAGCACAAGTTCCTGCGAAGTTAAAAAACAGCTGGTGTTGTTTATGTGCGTGATTATTAAACTAACAAACTGTTTATCGAGCCTCCAGAGAAAATACTATCGCCGTTAGTCTATTGTTTATCTGCCTGAAGTCAAATGAAAGGTGGAACTGTTCCCAGTGAAGTGTCATTTCACTGCAGCAGTGATGCTGACACCATGAGTGAAAACCACTTGATAATAAAATGCCACTTGTGTAACGATATCACAAACATAAATTCAGAAGATGGCTCTTATTTATTTATTCACTGAAAACTGTAACGTATGTCTCATAGTGTGGAAAAAGTAGTGAAGGAGCAGTACTGATATATGCTGCAGTTTCAGGTGTAAGATCAAACATTCACTCAGCTGATGTTCTTTTCAACTGGAGATGCTGTGACAGTTTCCAACATCTCACAAATAGCTAATATAATCGTATTTCAGGCTAAACGTAGCCCGAGCTAAATCATGTTCAGTTAAAAATCAACCTGTTTTTTCGAACCCTGCTAACAGACGCAGGAGAGAAGTGACTGGGCGGAGTGGTGATGACCTGTTTTGGGTTAAAACAGCAAGTGTCATCAACATTGACATGTGGGTCATTTGTCGCTTGAGAAAAGCTGCTGTTGAACGTACACATCAGTTAAATAAACTGGAAGAAGAAACTCAAATTTGTTTAAAAAAATCACTGTTTGTATACAAGCAAAAAAAGTGTATTATTTAGTATTATTTCCAGATCCACATTGTACTGCCAAGCAATTAAACCAACATGGTTATTATCTTGAACTAGTGCCACAGTCTGTCAACATGAACGTCACACACTTTCAGAAGACCACCAGCTCATTGGAAGTCCTACCTGGTCCTCACATGCTGTCAGACGACGCTCACGTTTCATCAGCTCTATTTTTCCGTACATAAAATGGAGAACCGATGTGCAAAGGTTGAATGAGGTGTGCTCTTTCACTGCTTGACAAAAAGACATGTTAATGAGTAACCTTGTAACTGAGGTGAGCTCCCTCCCACCTGCGGTTCCTCTTCTCACTGTCACTCATCAGTGCCCAACCAGGAAAAGCTATAACATGTTTAAAAAGGAGTATTTGATGTCTGTGCCATTGTCAGCATAAATGTAGCTCAACTTGCTTGTTTGTTATAGTTTCAGCACAGAAATAAATAACCACATCTCAAAAAGGCTTTGCACTGTAAAACCTCTCCCCTGGTTCTTTTTTAGGTGAGGGACAACAGACAAGATAGAGTTTATGGTGGGGAGGAGTTCTGTTTACTTTAGATGTACAGCCTTGAGGGAGAGATGTGGTGGCTCTGAAAGGAAAAGCGAGGCGACCCTGAAAACAATAGAGCCACTTCCTGGACACTTGGCTACGCTGTCTGTCTCTTTCTCTATCCCTCCCCTTTCTCTTCCTCCTTAACTCCCTCCCCCCTTCCCTCTGCGTGTTGCAGGATGTTTCAGCTGCATGTCTTGAGGCACATGGCAGGATGAGGACAGTCTGGGACTGTAAAATGATAACTCAGCATCAACAGAAGGAGGATGAAAGATTTTCCCACCATAGCAACTGTTGCTGGTAGTTGACTGATTGATGAAATCACTGTTATGCTTCATCCAGTCTGTGTTTTTTTTTGTTTTTTGAGAAAGACCTGCAAGAGACCTTTTCCCTCCCGTTCAGCTCTGGTTTGGTCTCAGAAGTACAACTGTAGCTTTAGACGCTTTGTTGTTTGAAACGTAATTTGTACTTTTTACCAACAGAGGGCGACATCACCTGAAGGGTGTTTGTTCTAAAAAAAAAGTAATGCTAACTTCCTAAGCACGAGCCAGAGGCTGAAACTAAATTTCACAGTTGATTTAAGTTCCAATACTCACCTCTTTTGGGCAGATGGCTGGTCTGCTCTGCTCACTCCCAATGCTGTCATAAAATTTAAATCATGGATCGCCTCTCCGAGTGGCTGAAAAGTTGATACACGTAAACGGAGATATGAATAACAAGTTTAATGATGTTAAAATAATTGTATGTATTAAATCCATGTGATTGTACAATTGACTTAAAATCAATGTAATAATAAGAAGAATAAGAAGAAGAAGAAGAAGAATCAACAGCAACATATAAAGGAGCTGCCACCCAGGTCAGAGCAAGGGTTGAAGGTCAAGTGTCATGACTTTTTTGTAGGAGTTGAATTCAAAAGAAAACTAGTCCAAAAAGATAACACA